>SKCR01045877.1:0-53573 GCA_019454045.1 Zanthoxylum bungeanum
TGTTGTACCACAAGGCATTGTGCCTTTGATACATTAAACGTCTTCAAGGAAGACATACATGGAAGGCAACATACCAACGTGCAAACCTAAGGTTTTGACGGAAAGGTGTCGTTGTCAACATTGTGTTAATAACGGTTCAACCTTTTTAACCTGTTGCCATGGTAAATCCATTTTGAAAATGCTTAAAAAAAATAATAATAATAATAACTGTATATTTCATTTATGAAATGTGTCAGTTATAAATCAAAATCGCTTTCCTGAAAAGGAAACCTTTTGGAGGATGTTTTACAACATCCTGACGATTTTGTATAACCGACAAACAAGGTTTGCGGGTTATTCGATCCATGTTTGGATTGATGCAAGCATAAGGTTCTTGGAACTGTTATTTTGAAATAATCATAATGGTTTATGATTTGATTCAAAACTAAATAATTCTTGTGTATATAAGGAGGTTAGTGGGAGAGCGCACTGACAGTGAAATTCCCATAAAGCAATTGGTGAAAGCTTGGCTTTCAATAGAAATTCTCCGTAGAATTCTGGGGAGTAACAACCTTTATTCAAGGAATAAAGATCTACTGGGATAGATTTGGAGTTTGTTAACACTCTCTGGGAAATTGTACATTTAAAATGTACTTGTATTGGTGTCTCATACGCTTCGAGCATATGGAGTCACAATCGGGTCAATCCAAGTGATAGTCACTGGATTGAAGATTAAGAACACCTGGTAGTATCTGAGAGACCAAAGATGTTGTCTTAAACTATGGAGATGGAGAACTTGAAGTGACTGGGATCACTACTGCAAGTTTCCAAACAATTAAAATACTACGGTACTATAAAGTTTGAATAACCGGGACAGTGAGCTGGAAATCTTCCGAGCAAGATAACTGTTGCCAAATTAACAACAAAAGCGGATTATTGCTGCAGCTGAGGCAGCAATAGAAGCCATTTGGATCGATAATAAATCTAATTAGATTAGATATGGTTCTGTTAGCAGCTGAGCTAGGCGTCAGCACAGGCTAAAGAATTAAAGGTCTCATCGACGATCCAGATATATACTTCTATATCATCTGATTCGTTCGGATCATACATCGTGGCGATGTGATGATCGTGTAAATCGCGTCAGACGATAATTAAGCAAATCCGCTGACGAAAACCTTTCCTCAGCAATTTGAGCGAACCGTACATAGTTCAGGTTTGGGACACTTGAGTGACTGGCTATGTGCCAAGTGGGAGATTGTTGGACAAAATGACCCATAGCGTCACTATTTGCACAGATCATTGTGTTGTTGTAGCAAATTAACTATGTGACAAGGAAATTGCACTCTCATCATTTGTGATTAGATCACCATAGATATATAAATGAAGAGAGGTCCCTATGATTAGTACCTGGACTGAGAATGATATGAGACAGTATCAGTCCCCGTAGGTTTAATCATTAAATATCCCTAGCCGTAGTATTATCGAGACTGGACATCGATAATGCGGAATAGGCTAGTATTGCACTTGTGCGCGTTTGTGAGGGCACAACGGCATAGTTCTCATATATATAAGTATTGGATACTTATGCAAGTGCGATAGGAGGTCGTGTTTCACCGACGGTACGGGAAACAGCTTCGCTCTGGATAGACCCCTCGGAATCCCATTGGTATTATGACTATGTGTCTATGGGAGGCTGAAATCAAGGTAGGTGTGTATGGTCTTAACCTGAGACTTACATCGCTAATACTTACGATAATCGATAAACTTTGGTCTTGGTGGTAGGGGACTTTAAACGGGTTCTGAGTACACCACTTCTGGGTTTATCAGAGAGTCGTATAGTATTGGGTGTGATGTCAAGATGGAAGTATCACTTCAGTCATATTGGAGATGATGTCACGCAGGATACGGTATTAGTGCTCTTAAGTGCTGCGCGGCCATCGGATATTATGACAAGGTCATGTATATCCGATTATAGAGACTAGTTACCAGACATCCGACATGTGCTTCGTACGGGGCAGACACTTATCCAGCCCCAGGCCTAGCACGTGATTATCCGATACTGGGCCGATATACACAATACATTAGTATACTACGCTTGATACAGATCTAGATATTCTTTAATGGATATGTCCGGAGAATTAGGTAGACTTGGTGCTTTGCTAGGAGTCGACCTTGTCTCGTAAATCGGTAGAACGTAGTACTTGGTACGTACGTGATTCGGATACTCCGACGACCGTATTTACTGCCAGATTATCCGGGGATCTCATGGGTCGCTTCCCGATAATCCACCGATGACGCACAACTCGCACTCTTGAATAATCTGGGATTATATAGAGAGAGAGAGAAAATTAATCTAGGATTAATAACGGAGATATTTTATCCGGGATAAAATGTCGTCTAAAGAGAGAGAACGATTAATTTGGAATTGATCGATGAATTAATATATTCGATATATTAAATGAAATTAGATTTCGACGCGGAATTAAAATTAGATTTTAATTCGGGCAAACGAGTTAATTTAGAATTAATTCGTTAGCGACGTAAATAATAATTTCGCCAGGCGTAATTATTTATTTAAATTCGATTGAATTAACGTCGCGACGTAAGCTCGGTATTTCGGAAATATCGAACCCGAACGCGTGAGTGCACGTGGGCCCACTTTCATTTGGAAACGTGTGGGGCCCACATGACACATGTCATTCTAATGCATTGCATGTAGATAGTGTACAATGCACTCAATGTTATTGCATGGAAATTGAGTGTTTGACACTCTAAGCCATTGCATGTTTTGTGTCATAATTTTATTATTAATTTAATAAATATTATGGCATAAATATAAATTGATTTTTGGTAAATCATTTTTAACTTAACACAAAACTTCTTCTCTCTCAATTTTCTCTCTTCTCTCACGCCCAAAGCTTGAAATGGGGACTGGTTTTGAACCAGAAAAACGTGACACAAAAGGGAAGCAAGGGTTGGGTTTTCATAGTGAAAACCGCAAGTGCTAGCACACTACGAGTCTTGCGAAGGTGGTAGGGAGGTTCACCCATGAGGCGGGACTCATCCGACGGAGTATGGAGCTTCGTTTTGAGACCCGAAATTCTGTTTTGCAGTGACAGTGGACTGTTGCAGTTTGGGGTGAAGGGCAGTGCGTTTTTGGCCTTCATTCGTCTCCAAATCGACATAACCGATCAATGTGAGTATTCCGCTACCTCCGTTGATGTATTCACGCATTATTTCATGTCTTGATTTGATCTTGGGACCTTAGAATAAACCAACATTATGTTCACCGATGAAGACGCTCAGGGGGTAAGTTTCCCCCACGATGACGCACTGATAATCAAAGCAACGATATCGGCGGCACAGAAGTGGACCGAATCCTGGTGGATCCTGGGAGCACGGTAGACACAATTTCCAAAGAGACTTTGGAGGACCTGGGGGTAGAATGCACAGCCCTAACCAAAGACAGCACCCCCATGTACGGATTCGGGGGTTCAACGGTCATCCCCCTGGGAAAAATTCAGTTAGCAATGACGATCGGGGCTGCCCCCAAAACCCGAACGATCATGATAAACTTCACCGTAGTAGACTGCATGAGCAATTATCAAGTCATTGTCGGCCGCCCCTTCATGATAAAAACCAAGGCCGCAATGTCCTGTCATTACTTGAAATTGAAGTTCCCCACACGGGAAGGGATCGGAATCGTATGCGGAAGCCAGAAAAAAGCCCGCAGCTGTTTTGCCACTTTCTCGCGAGAAACCCTCTGCGTAGAAAGAGGCACCAAGAAGAGACAGAGAGACGAGGATGACGAGAATACAAGGAAAGACCCTGCTCCTCGGCCCGATAAAGCTGCACGTCTCGGATCAGCCGAAGAGTTGGAAGAAGTAAAACTGTTCAGGCCAGAGAAGAACATAAAAATAGGAGGAAGTCTAGACAAGGCCCTAAGAAAAGACTTGTTGGAGTGTCTACAGGAGTACCCTGACGTTTTTGCATGGGGACACGATGACATGCCCGGGATCGACCCAAAATTCGTAAGCCATCGCTTACTAGTGAACCCATTACATAAGCCAGTAAAACAGAAGAGGAGAATATTCAACCAGGAACGGTGCGGATCAATAGCAACCGAGGTGGAAAAATTGCTAAAAGCCGGCTTCATCCGGGAAGTAAAATACCCAGAATGGGTGTCCAACGTGGTATTGGTGAAAAAATCTAACGGAAAGTGGAGAATGTGCGTAGATTTCACCGACCTTAACAAAGCATGTCCAAAAGACAGCTCCCCCCTCCCAAATATAGACCAACCGGTAGATACAACAGCCTGCCAAGGGCTGCTAAGCTTCATGGACGCTTTCTCGGGATACAATCAAGTCAAGATGCACCTGCGGACGAGGAGAAGACCACCTTTATCACAGACCAAGGGCTGTACTGCTATAAAGTAATGCCTTTCGGATTGAAGAATGCAGGGGCGACTTTTCAGAGACTAGTGAACAAAATCTTCAAACCGCTCATCGGCACGACCATGCTGGTATATGTCGACGAGATGATACAATGTCCGGAGAACCGAGAGACCATGTGGCCGACCTGAAAAAAACTTTCGAACTCCTGAGGAAACACAGTTTAAAGCTCAATCCAGAGAAGTGTGCATTCGGGGTAGCCTCAGGAAAATTTCTGGGATACATGGTGAGTTCACGAGGCATTGAAGCAAACCCACAAAAGATACAGCCGTGCTAGACCTGAAATCACCCCGGACAGTTAAATAAGTACAAAGCCTTACAGGAAGAATCACCGCACTCAACGGTTCATCTCACGAGCAACCGACAAGTGCCATCATTTCTTCAAAGTCATCAAAAAAGCTCAGAAAGGGGTCGACTGGACACCTGAGTGCGAAGAAGCCTTCGAACACCTAAAGCAATACCTGGCACAGCCCCCTCTCCTAGCCAAACCCCTCCCAGGGGAGACACTATATCTATACCTGGCCGTCTCAAAGCACGCAGTAAGCTCGGCTCTGGTACAAGAGACCGACCATATCCAGAAACCGGTCTACTACGTCAGTAAAGCCCTGCTGGATGCGGAAACTCGATACCCCATACACGAACTCATCGCCCTATCCCTGGTCACCGCAGCTCGGAAGTTACGACCCTACTTTCAAGCCCATCCGATCAAGGTATACACGGATTATCCCCTGAGACAAATCTTACAGAAACCAGAGGCCTCAGGGAGGCTGATGAAGTGGTCAGTGGAAATAAGCAAGCACGACATCTCCTACCTCCCAAGAACAGCAATAAAAGGGCAGGCGTTAGCAGACTTCATAGCAGAGCTCACAGAGCCGCAGGTCTTGACCGTGGAAGAAGACAAGTGGGAAATGTCTGTAGACGGATCCGCAAGTTCGCACGGCTACGGAGCAGGGGTAGCACTAAAAAGTGAAAAGGGAGAAGAAATACTACTCGCCCTCAAATTTGCCTTCAAAACTACAAACAATGAAGCAGAGTACGAGGCAATACTGGCCGGACTAAGGCTGTGTACGGTAGTAGGGGTCCACAACGTAGTGATCAGGAGTGATTCCCAGCTAGCAATACAACAGCTGAACGGGGGGAGAATCAGGCTACGAGAAGCTACCCACGGTGCCCGTGCTAAACTAGATATGGAGTCTCTAAAGAAGTGCCCTAAAGCAAGACCCAACAAAACCACAAGTCTCTCCCTAAGCAAAATAAACAAACAGAACCACAACAACAACAAAAGAAGAAAGGTCGCTCAGAAAACTTACTTGTTCTTCTCAAAAGCAGAAGGTTATACGGTGCGGTGATGCTCGTTCCTTAGGTGCTCGGTAACGAAAAAAGGATAAAGACCGCGGTAGAGTTTCGAGAACACGAAGTCAAATGAATCGCAAAGAAAATTACAGAAGAGAAGCAGACGATTGCCGAAAAAATGGAACAGTGAAACCCTCGTTTTCTTATAAGTCGTGACCGGGATGCACATCACCGTCGGTTTTGGCGGGAACCCAGCGGATGTTTGACAAGTGTCGAAAATTAGAAGAAACCCTAAAGTTGATTTGATGGGCATTTAAGAAGACGTGACGGTTGTGCGTCTCAAGGAAAGATGATTGAAACGACAAGAAAATTCTTTTTTGCATTCTGGGACGACTACCAACGAGGGCAATCAGCACACCCTCTTCCTATAGTTCCCGGTACCAACTCGCATACTCGTTGGAACCGAGAACTAGGGGACAGATGTTGATGGTGTTTTCAGGCACTACAGTATTTAAGACAGCACGACAAGGACAAAAGGGTAAATTCTTTCTCTGGTCCACATCATGTGAAGACCGACCACATCATGAGAAGACCGACCACATTATGTGAAGACCGACCACATCATGTGAAGACCGACCACATCATGTGAAGACCGACCTCTTTGGTTCAGATAACCGGACATTATAGAGGTCGGCAAGAACACTCTCAGCGTAAAAGGTTGCCATGACCGACCTCATGAATACCGACCAGATAGCAAGACGTGTTCAGGAAGGAAGAGCACCCTATTTTTGCGGATAATGTGACAAATTATCCTACTTTCACGGGAAAACTGATGAAATTAGTATCTTGATAGGATAAAAAGAGTAAGGGTAGTTTGAAATTAGGAACCCTTGTGGAAGAAGGAGATTGACTCAACTAGGAATCCTTGTAACAGAAGGAGTCCGATTTCTGTTTTTATTATAAATAGGAGGGCAGAGCATATGTAGAGGGACATCTGAAAATCACCACAAGAGTGAGAGATTAGAATCAAAAAGTTCGGATTTGTAAGAACAAAGAGGCCCGAGAGGCATATTTGAGCAATAAAAAAGTACCACCCTGTTCTTGTCCGTGGACGTAGGTCGGATCTCAAAATCCACCGAACCACGTTAAAACACCTTGTCTGATTGGCGTATTTCCTTGTTTTCCGCTAAGTTTACTTTTGGTTTCCCGCATAACCAAACAAATTCACAGTTGGAGGAGGATTCCCTCGGAGGTGATATTCCTGTATTACCCTGAGACTAAAATCCACCGTCAACACTATTAGCATATGTAATCTGATTCAATAAAAAATTTGTTCGACTTTCCTTTTTTTTTTTCCTTTCAACTTTCCTTTGAACCAAACAGCATTCTCAAATCTTTTCAATTATTGTTTATATTTTTGAACTATATATTTTATGTAATATTATGAGGCATGAATATGTCTCGTTGAATTTCAAATTGATTTTCTTTTGGCGTTAAAAAAGAATTAATATTATTGAGAGAAAATTGTAGGCCCATTCGATGAAAGTAATAAGTTCTCTTTACCTGTTAAAACCTTAAAATTTCAGTTACAAAAAACAAAGAACACAAAAAATAAAATGTCCTAAATAAGTCATATTGAGACTTTCATAGTTAAAGGGGAAAATTATGATGTCATATAATTAGAATGCTCGCTCTTGATTCTCCCGCTTTGATGGCTTACATATAGGGAGCTCAGAGGCACCTCAGCCACTGAAACTTTGAGAGCAATTTCCCTCATACATTAAATAGTTAAATCTTTTCTATTTGCATTAGTATTGATATATTCATTAATAAAGAAAAGCATCACCACTAACCATTTGCACTAATAACTTGCGTCGTAGAAAAATATAAAGATCGCACTCTTTCTCCTTGATCAAATTCTGATTAGAGAGAAAGAGTGTAAGTAAGGAATAAAATTATGGCAAAGAAACAGGTAATCGTAATATACGAAAGTGATAATTATCAAAGTTCAGATGGAAGATTGACGGGTCATGTCTTGATAATCTGCATCGCTGTTGCATCAGCTGGGCTCATGTTTGGATATGATATTGGCATAAATGGTAATCCCTTAATTCACCCATTGTTAATTTATTTAATAAAAAGTAAGTCAATATAATTGAATTTCAGGGCATGCATGATCTAATTCCTAAATGTCAGGTGGTGTAACAAAAATGGATCCATTTTTGAAAAAATTCTTCCCATCAGTTCTGCATAGCAAGCAACATGCGAAGGTGGATCGCTATTGTCTATTTTATAGCTCGAAACTGACAGCATATGCATCCTCTTTGTATATTGCCGGTATCGTTTCAGCTTTAATGGCAGGTCGCTTGACAACATCTACTGGGCGCAAAGGCTCCTTAATCATTGGTGGTATGGTATACTTGATTGGGCTAAGCATTCATGCATTAGCAGAAAATCTGGGAATGCTCGTTTTGGGTCGTATCCTTATTGGATTCGGAGTTGGTTTCTCAAATCAGGTGTGTGATATTAAAACACTTGTTTTATTTTTATTTTTATTTTTGCTACCTTGATAATTTTAGACGACACAGCAGCTTAATTAATTAAGCTCTAATTGTTGAATGTGAAATGATTACAGACAGCTCCAATATATCTATCGGAGACGGCTCCGACAAAATGGAGAGGTGCAATTGGGACAGGTTTCCAGATATTCTTCTGGACTGGGGTGACTACTTCAAACTGGATTATTTATTTTGTTAAATCATCCTTAAATCCCAACATTTGGCGTATTGCATTAAGTTTATCAGCAATTCCAGCCACCATAATGACAGTCATAGCATTTTTCATCCCTGACACACCAACCAGCCTTATCCAACGAGGAAAAGTGCAACAAGCTCTTAAATCATTGAACCAAGTCCGTGGCATAAACGCAGATACTGAAAAAGAATTGAGAAACCTAACAAAGTACTTTGAAGACATGAGAACCGCAAGTGAAACGCCATACTGGATGCTTTTGGATAGGAAATACAGACCCCATCTCGTATTAACAGTCGCCCTTACATCTTTTCATCTACTTGCAGGGGGCAGTTTGAATGAAATGCTTGGACATATTATTATTAATTCCCTGGCTTTACTATGAAAGAGGCTTTGCCTTATGCTTTGGCAGAGGGTACATATTTCATTCTCGTTATGTTTGTAGCAACTTATTTCGTTGATAGAGTTGGACGTAGGATCTTGTTAATAGAAGCTAGCTGCCAAATCTGCATTGGTCAGGTAATTAGTATGAGTGATATATATATATATATATATATATAGATAAATATATATTAACATTTTTTGTTTATTTTTTTAATTACTTTCTTTCGTCAATTAATTATTTAATTAACTTTTTTTTTTTTATTTTATGTATTGGTTGGTTGTGGTCGTGAAGTTACTAATGGCACTGGTAATGGCATTAGATTCAGACTCATCTGGCACTACATTATTCTCAAAGCACTCAGCCATTTTAGCTCTAATCCTAAGAGCCATCGTTGGTATGGGAATCGCATGGTCTTGGGGGCCACTAACTTCTCTTTTAATCTGCGAGATATTGCCCATTGAGGTTCGTTCTGCGGTCTTGGATTAAGCACTGCCATCAATTTCGCTTTCCATTTTATAACAAATCAAACATCTTACCCAATGTTATGCCACATCAAATATGGGATCTTCTTATTTTATGGTGGATGCGCTATATTTATGACCGTATTTGTCATCTTGTTTGTGCCTCAGACTAAACGGATTCCATTAGAATCCATGGACATAATTTGGCATACCCATTGGTATTGGCATCGATTTGTTGACAAATCGACGTTAAAATCACAATCAGTTGAGTTAGCGGAATCTGAATCTGTTAATGCTAGACAAGATAGCTGATCGTCGATCGAATAAGGCAACAGAAATATAACTTTTACTGTTGTACACAAAGTGTCTTTTTAAAGTGTTGTTAATTTTTTTTTTTTTTTTTTGATTTTTTTTTTTTTTGAATTCCAAGAAACTCTCAAGTGTAAGTGTTTAAAGAATGTGATTTTTTAGAATTAACATTTGCAATGTTGAAATTCAACATTCACTAGTCATGTTCCCATTGAAGTTCCAGTTTGTAATGGGAGGATTAAGAATATACTCTAAATTAAGTAGTAGACAATGATATTATTTATTTATTCTAGATTTATGGAATGTGATCAAGCTGATCATGTGTGGAGCAACCAAAATCTACTTTGATAAGTTGACACAGGCTTAGCAAATCATGTATTACGAGATCGGTCTGGTAAATTTGGCTTTTAAATTAATCAAGCATTGTAAAAATTTACAAAAATCTCCTGTGAAGATAATACTTAATTATTTAGTTATTATTATTATTATTATTATTACTAGTATAGAACTCATACTTTATGTAGATTGAAAATATATTTTAGATATTGATATTGTAAATGTTTCGAATCTAATCAGTTTTATAATAAATGAAGCAATTGATTTACTTACTCGTAATATTTATTTCTCATTCATTTGTCTCTCAATTCTCAAGTAATATTTTCTAGTTCACTATGCAAGAGTTAATAGTCAGAGTTTACATCATGAAGCACAGTAAATAATAAAATATTTATTAAATAAAAGACTTAAAAATATATTCAAAATAAATTAACAAATAACAATAAACCTAAAATTTAAAAAATTGGATAGATTTTATGAGCGGTTACTATTTAGGTTTTTTTTTATTTTTATAGGAGATTATAATTTTATATTATAATAGTTTTTTTTTTATTTTAATATTTATTATTTTAATTTTATAATTAATAATAAAAATATTCATTGTATAGATTATGTGCCACATATATTTTTTATTTTAATTGAAGATTATACTATATCTTCTTATTATAATAGGTAATCAAAAAGAATTATTGTAGAGATCAGGTGTCATATGACGCGATAAAAAACTTAAAAATGTTTAACTTGTGTTTGTACGCGCGCGCGTGTGTATATTTATCTGTGATACTATTCCAAAAGTAATTGGATAGTATAGTACGTTTTCTTGTTATAATTTATTTAATAATTTATTAATTTAATTTTAGAATTTAATTGTATTTTTAATTGTAATATGATAATATAATATTTTTTTATTATAATATTGTTCTTATGAAATTATAATATGTATTTAATAATAAAAATTTAATTATAGAGATTAGGTTAATTGTATATAATTTACTAGTATTTTTTTTTTATTTTAATAGGATAGTCTAATATTTTTTCTTGTTATAATATCATTCATATAAAATTCTAATATGTACTTTTATTGTAATAAATTTTTGTTTAATAGATTTATTAATTTAATTTATAATTTTAATATGAAGCCGACATATGGCGCAATGAGGAGGCTTACAAATGTTGAACTTATATATATATATATATATATATATATTATTGTTGTTGTTTGTTATTTTACTATCAAATTTTATAACAAAAAAAATAATTGGGTAATAAAATTTTTAAACTACTAAAAAAACTACCTTGATAGAACTGTCACTATATATGACAAATATGTCACAAATATCATATTTATTGAAAGATAATGATAAGACATGTGGTATATAATTATCTATTAGTGTTGGACAATTATGACCCATAGCATCACTATTTGTACAGAACATGGTGTTGTTGTACAAATTAACTATTCTTTTATCATTTGTAATTGGATTACCGGGATATATAAATGATAAAAGTCCATATGATTAGTTCCAGATTAATAAGATATGAGACAGTATTAATCCACTAAGGTTTAATCATTAAAATATCCCTAGTCGTAGTATTACCGAGATTGGACATCGATAATGCGGAATAGACTAATATTGCACTTGTGCGCGTTGTGGGAGCATAACGGCATAGTTCTCATATATTTAAGTATTGGATACTTATGCAAGTGTGATAAGAGGTTGTGTTTACCGATGGTACGGGAACAGCTTCGCTCTGGATAGACCCCTCGGAATTCCATTGGTAGTATGACTGTGTCTATGGAAGTCCGAATCGGGTAGGTGTATTTGGTCTTAACCTCAGACTTGCATCGCTAATACTTGCGACAATCAATGTACTTTGGTTTTGGTCGTCCAAGGCTTTAACACAGGTTCTATGTACGCTCCTCTTCTGGATATATTGAAATCGTAGTGTATTGGGTGTGATGTCAAGATGGAAGTATCACTTCATTCATATGAAGATGATGATCACGCAGGATAAGGAACTGGTACTCTTGTATGCTGCAACTATCGGGATAATATGACTAGGTCATATTTATCCGATTATAGAGACTAGTTACCAGAGATTCGATATGTGCTTCGTACGGGGCATATACAATTTCAGCCTAGGCCTTGCATGTGACATACTGGAGCGCTATACGCAATACTACGTATACTACGCCTGATACAGATTACATATTCCTTTAAGAATATTTCTGGAGAATTGGGTAGGCATGATGCTTTGCTAGAAGCCAACCATGTCTCGTAAATCATAAAAAACGTAGTATAGGTACGTACGTGTTCGGATAGTCCGACGACCGGATTTACTACTGCCAACATATCCAGGGATCTCAAGGGTCGCTTCCCGAAGATTCACCGATGACGTATGACTCGCACATAATTAATCTGTGATTAATTATAAGAGAGAGAAAATTAATCTAGGATTAATTACGGAGAATTTTATCTGGGATAAAATACTATTTAAAGAGAGAGAACGATTAATTTGGAATTAATCGATAAAATAATATATTCGATATATTAAACGAAATTAGATTTCGACGCAGAATTAAAATTAAATTTTAATTCGGGCGAACGAGTTATTTAGAATTAATTCGATAGCGACGTGAATAGTAATTTTACTAGTTAATTATTTAATTAAATTTGATTTAATTACGTCGCAACGGAAAATTCATTATTCGAGATTAGCGAACTGAGCCCGGGATGTGTTTGCGGGCTCACTCGGATTTTGAATCAAGTGGGGCCCATATATCACATCCAAGTCACATCACTAGTCAACTTTATCTAACTTTTGGTTGATGTAAGTTGTTGGAGATTGCTTGTTTCTTACACAAGCTTGACTTGTACCAACCTTTCGAAAATTTGGTAAATGGTATTATGATTTTGGAAATCAAATACACAACACACAATTTTTCATTCTCTCTCTCTTTTCTCACTATGTCGAATGGCCTTCCTCTTTTTCTCTCAAGTTGGGCGTGAACCTAGGCTTCATTCTCTTTGATTTTTGATTCAAAAATCATGAATGCTAGCACATCCAAGGAGTCTTACAAAGGTGATAGGGAAACCAATCCTTGAGCTTGGAATCAACACTCAAAGCTTGGAGCTTGAAGATCAACACAAGGAGCTTGGCCGAATTCTTCAAGAAGCAGAATTTTTGTGTTCAATGCATCCAAAATCCGATCAAAATGAGTATTTTCCGCATTCTTACTTTTTGTATTCACATGTTTCATTTCTTAATTGATCTTGGTTTGACCTAGAAAACCCAACAATGGTATCAGAGCGGTTATTAAACATGAAATTGAATTTAGGGTTCTTAACTTTAATTTGGGTATTTTTGATTTGAGCATGTTTTAGGCAAAGTATTTGTTTGAGCATGCTTATAATATGTTAACTTTGAGTTGTACATAATCAATTTGATGAAAAATTAATTGGATTAATTTTCCCCGAATGCATTGGCTTGGCCGAATGGTGTAGGAGCCCTAGCTCTTGGTGATTTTTGAAATTTAGACAATTGGATATGTTTAAAATGCATGAGATATATTAGTTTGTGATTTAATTGGATTGAAATCAAACTTGATATAAAAATCACCATATTGCCGAGAGCCTTGGAAGCATGTTGTATTGATTTTGCTTCAATTTGTGTTGAACATAAGTTGATTAATTAAAGCATGATTAATTATGTAAATTGGTATTTTTGAAATGTTGTTTAAATAATTAATTATGGCTAATACACTTTAATTGATTAAATTATGATATTGGAATATTGGAATTTAATTAGTTGGGCTAAATTTGGAATTGGGCTAATAAGTTGTATTTGGGCTTAATGGGCTTGGTTGGGCCAAGTTTGGTTTAGGGTAATTGGTTGGATCCAATTGGGCCTAAAACCATTTCCATAAAGTCCAAATATAATATAGTGGGCCTTTAAAATATTTAATTGGGCCTAATGGGCCTAAATTGATTTTTGGCAAAAGTGATTCTTTATTGGGCTTTGGTTGCCAAAGTCCATGCCTTATAAATTAATTGAAAGCCCATTGGACTTTAATTAAATTGACCTTGGATGTTAATTGGGCTTTGAGACCCGTTAATATTAGATTTAGAATCTAAGTCGCAAAGGCTCATTAATAAAGTGTAATTATTTAATTTATAATTAAATAAAGAATTAGTATTTAATACGAATTAAATTGGATTTAATATTGTAGTTTGATATAATTCAAGAATTCGTACTTTGAGTACTTATTCTTAAACGAATTGGACTCGCGCAAATCAAATCGTTGTTTGAACATTGGATGCTCATTAATTAAGATTAATAATTGGATTAGATTGATTGATAACATGCTTTGTGTGAATACATTGATGTGTGTGAATGAATAATGTATATCAGATGGATATTAGATGGGTGGGGCAATTTTGGAAATTGTTATAATAAATTTAGAATTTATTAAATTGGACCTGCGTGTCTAGCCTATTACCTATTGATTCTTTGTATTTCTCTTCTCACATATTCCCCTCAATGTAAATGAGGTTTCTTTAGAAGTGTTATGTAATTGGGTAGAAGTAAGATTTGTGCTAGCGGGAGAGAGGAAAGGTGAGAGATTTGTTCTAGGAACAAATGTTTTAAATATCCATCCGCATATCATTATTAATTTATTTATCGCGCCTTATTATGCTTTTAGAATGCATGCTTAAGGGTGTATGATGAGACCTAATCAAAGATAATTAATTGGTTGCCAATTACGCGAAAAACCCTCAATAAATATTAAGCGCTTTCCTTCCATTGAGTGATTCATTCTCAGGATCCAAGATTGGCACTGGTTTGTTGGCCAAAGTCAAGACCTTTGTCCATCGCGGATGTGTTTGAATCATGAAGGCTTTGTTCCATATCGCATGTCTTGTCCAAGTTGTGATTTGTTGGCCAAAGTCAAGATCACTTCTTGTCCATCGACTTCGATTACGAAGCTTTCCAAAGTCAATGGGTCCCGCTTAACTGGAATCATTAAGCTTGTTGTGCCAAAGCCAAGGCTTAGTTGAATCAGAGGAAAAAAGTTAGGTAATATATTAGATATATTGGCATATATTAGATATATATTTCAGACTTGGATGTCCACCTACTGGATCTAGGAATTGGATGAGATCCAATTGATCTTAGAGATCTACCTAGCTAAATATCATACAGCTTGTTGGCCAAAGTCAAGGTTGTGTGTTATTTAACGGAATCCTAGCCCACTAGGAAACTAGGTTTCCCGAAGACTCAACAGAGGGTTAGAGGCTCGCTGAAAAATAGTGGGAGGCAATATTAAATTTTTCAAATTCGTTTAGATACTTGCCAATACGCTCTCATTTCATTTTCGTCATTATTTATTAATAAATATATTAGTTGGACTAATATTTAAATGTTGTTTTAATTGAACAGTCAGACTGTATTCAAACTACTTCAATTATAGTTGATTATATAATTGGATTATAGTAATCAATATATTTGAATTTAACCATAAAATTATAGTTGATTATATAGTTAGACTATAGTAATCATTATATTCAATTTTACCCGAAATCGTTGATTGGATAGTTAGACTATAGCAATCAAGATAACTGAAAGATTATCGTTTAAAACATAATCCTGGGAGAAAATATCTTTAAACGGTTCCAATTTTCAGATTGGGAATAAAACCTCAGGATAGTCCTGGGAACTGAAAGGTCATTCTATTTGATAGAGAAACATCTCGGGCCTGAGCCCGGAGTTGAGCAAATAGTGGAGCATGAGTTTTGGATGACTTATGGTGATGATAAATTTAGTGCTCAATCCGTTATGCTTGCCGCAAAGACTCCTTAATTTCTTCGTCAGAACTAAGGATTAGATCCTTATAGTATAATATTGAAATTGAAGGATCTTCATAGATCTATACTTAGATATTAGAAGTACTAATTGCTATAGAAAACTCTTGGAGAGTTAATAGCTATGCTCAATTAGACAAAGCCAGAGTTTGCAAAAGGGCAAGAAGCGCAAGACGCATCTTATTTCGACATCCCAGAAGGCCAAGGCTTGGCCGAAGGCTTCTGGGGTGTGGAAAAGAGCAAAGGCAAAATCGTCATAGTCTTCTAGGAAGAAAAATGACATATCCCAAGATGTCTGCCTAAACTGTGGCAAACGGGGTCACTGGAAGCATGACTGCCGTATGGACAAGGCAGGCGTGAAGGAAGAGAAGACGGACAAGGCTCCGACTTCAAATATGTTTGTCATAAACATGTTCACTACTGGTTTCAAAATTGGATTTTTGATACTAAATATTGTATATAAATATATGTACTGATGTGCGAGATCTGCTGATAAGAAGGAGACTGGCTTGCGATGAGATCAACCTGCGAGTCGGAAACGGGATGAGAATCGTTATTTTAATCGTAGAAACCTAAGTTTAGGAACTGCCATTTGGGTATGTACCTAAATTAGGAAACTGTTATAATAAACCTAGTTTGACTAGAAACATTATCTCTATATCTAAGTTTAACCCGTTGCGGGTATACCTTTATATTCTAGAACACTAAGTGTTTTATTTTATAAAGATGATATTGAGATAAACACATTAGATGTGAATAACAAAATTTATATTTAGAATGTAAATGAATCTCAAACATATAACATGACAAACAAATAGCTGAAACTGAATTAATCAGATGAGACTTATTTGTGGCATTGTTGTCTGGGACACATTAACAAGACTCGTATATCCACACTTTCGAAGAGTGGGTACTAGGACAGATTTGATTCTAATCAAATGATGTCTACGAATCTAGTTTATTATGCAAAGTGCCTAAAACACATTTTACTTGGTAAAAGTACAAGTGCCATCGATCTGTTAGCCCTCGTTCATAGTGACGTAAGTGGGCCCATGTCTAGCTAGGCTAGAGGTGGATATGAACACTTCGTAACCTTTACAAATGTGGCATCACGTTATGGTTATGTGTTTCTTTTAAAACATAAATAAGAAACTTTTGATAAATTCAAAGAGTTTCGACACGAAGTAGACAGATAGACCGGCTAAAGTATTAAACCGTCACGGTTAGACCGTGGTGGAAAATACTTAAGCAATAAAGTTTCTTGACTATTTGAAAGAGTATAGTATTCTTTCATAGTGGACTCCTCCCAGAATACCTCAATTTGACGGTGTGTCCAAACGGAGACACCGAACCTTGTTGGACATATAAGGTTAATTATGAGTCGCTCTGAGCTACCATTTTCCTTCTAGGGATACGATTTAACAGTGCAAAACTTATTTTGAATAAGGTTCCATGAAATCTGTTTGACAGATTTCACATTAGATATGAACAGGAAAGAAATCGGGTTTCTCATTCCTGGAGATTTGGGAATGCTAGGCATATGTTTGGATGATACCAAACTAAAACCAAATCGGATAAGTGCCTAATTTGTGGGTTATCCTATGGTAACCAAAGTATAGTACTTATACAACTCACAAGAGAACAATTTAATTGTTGCTCTCCATGCGGTTTTCCTAAGAGGAATACCTATATGCAGTGGTAAGTGGGAGGAAAGTAACACTCGATAAAAATCAGAGTAATACTGTTCTAGGCACCGAATCTTTAATGGAACACAAACAGTTCATTAAGGATGAAACTTTACCAATAATCTTTGAATACACAAGAACCGCGTAAGTTGGAGAGAGTCAGAAAATAACTTGGGAGGTATGGGTTTCTGATCTCACCTCATGAAGATGTCAATCTTATTGAGGAAGACAAACCGACTACGTATGAGGAAGTGATACAAGGTATCGACTCCCTATTATGGCAAAGTGCCATGATGTTCGAAATGGATTCCATGTATACCAACCAAGTTTGGACACTGGTTGTTGTACCGAAAGGCATTGTGCCTATTGGTACTATATGAGTCTTCAAGGAAGACAAACATGGATGGCAACATACAAACGTACAAAACTAGGCTTGTAGCGAAAAGGTATCGTTATCAACATTGTGTCGATTACGACAAAACCTTTTATATCGTTGCCATGATTAAATCCATTTGGATAATGGTTGCTAATGCTGTATGTTTCATTCATAAAATATAGCAGCTGAACGTCAAAAACGCTTTCCTTAAACAAAAATCTTTTGGAGGATGTTTATCACATCCTGACGGTTTTGTCGTACATTAACAAGCAAATAAGTTTTGTAAGTTAATTCGATCTATTTATGGATTGAAGCAAGCATTGCGTTCTTGGAACCATCGTTTTGATGTAATCATAATGGTATATGATTTAATTCAAAATGAAATGATTCTTGTGTATATAAGGAGGTTAGTGGGAGCACACTGACAATGATTATCCTATATAATGATGACATATCATTTCTTGGAAATGACATTCCCATAATACAATCAGTGAAAGCTTGGCTTTCATGAAAATTCTCCGTAGACTACTTGGGAGAGACAACCTTTATTCTAGGAATAAGGATCTACTGGGATAGATCTAAAAGTTGTTGGCACTCTCCGAGAACTCGTACATTGAAATATATGTACGTGACCTGGTGTCTCATATACTTTGAATATATGGAGTCAAAATCAGGCCAATCTAAGTGATAGTCGCTGGATTGAGATTAAGAACATCCTTAAGTATCTTAGAGGAACTAAGGATACTTTCTTAAGCTATGGAGAAGGAGAACTTGAAGTGACTGGGTTCACTGCTGCAAGTTTCCAAACCGACAATAACGACTGTAAGTCACAATAAAGGTACTATATAGTTTGAATAACGGAACATTGAGCTGAAAATCTTCCAAGCAAGATACTATTGCCGAATAAACAACAAAAGCAGAATATTGTTGCAGTTGAGGCAGCAAAAGAAGCAATTTTGGATCTATAAAATTCCTAATTAGATTAGGAGTAGTTCTGTTAGCAGCTGAGCTAGGCTACAGCACAGACTAAAGAATTAATGGTCTCATCAACGATCCAAGTATATACTTCAACTATTTCATCTGATTCATCGGATCATACATCGTGGAGATGTGATGATCGAATAAATCGCATCAGATGATAACCTTTCAAATTCGCTGACGAAAGTTGTTTCTCAGCAGAAATTTAAGCGACCCGTACATAGTTCAGGTGTAGGACACTTGAGTGATTGGCTATAGGCCAAATGGGAGATTATTGGACAATTATGACCTATAGCATCACTATTTGTACAGAACTGTTGGGTTTCTAGGGTTTCCCAAGATCATTCAAGCAATGAAAACATGTGTGAATACAACAAAGAAGTATGGCGGAATCATACTTACAATGATCGGCTTTTGCGATGTGAGGAACAACAAAAATTTTCTTCCTCATTGGAAGCTCTCCGGCCAGCCCTCTTTGTACTCCTTTGATTTTCGGTCAACCTCCATTTGAGTGTCTCTGAGCTCCAAGATTTTTAAATGGTGATTCCATGCTCAGGGTGGGTTTCCCTATCACTTTGGATGACTCTTTATGTGCTAGCATTGTAAATTTGCCACAAATTTCCTTGTTCTTCATGATGTTCTATGGCAAAGAGAATCGAAAGAGAGAAAGAATTGGCTCCATGGCCGAATTGGAGAGAGAATAGAGAAGTCCTTGTGTGGTGTTTTGATTTCAAAAATCAAATAACCATTTACCAAATCCCACTTTCCAAGAAAATGGTACAGGCTTTAAAAGCCTTTCACTATTCACATCACTCAAAAATGACTAGACATCACATCACTCAAAGTGACAAGACATCCATCACTTGAATGACTAATGATGTGACTGCGTGATGTGACTTGGGGCCCCCACTTGATTCGAAATACGAGTGGGCCCGCAAACACTCCCGGCTCGGGTTCGCTAATTTTCGAATTAACGAATTTTTCCGTTGCGACGTAATTAAATCAAATTTAATTAAATAATTATGCCTAGCAAAATACTATTCACATCGCTAGTGAATAAATTCTAATAAATTAACTCGTTCGCCCCGAATTAAAATCAATTTTTAATTTTTCCGTTTTTGTTGTTTATTCGGTAACAGTATCTTGTTTGGGAAGATTTTCATCTCACTGTTCCGTTATTCAAACTTATAGTACCTTTGTTACGACTTATAGTCATTATTATCGGTTAGAAACTTGCATTAGTGAACCCGGTCACTTCAAGTTCTCCTTCTCCATAGTATACGAAAGCATCCTTAGTTCATCTAAGATACTAAAGGATGTTCTTAACATCAATCCAGTGACTATCACTTGGATTTGCCTAATTGTGACTCCATATGCTTAAAGCATATGAGACACCAGGTCGCGTATATTTATTTCAATGTACGAATTCTCGGAGAGATCCAAAAACTTTTAGATCTATCCCAGTAGATCATTATTCCCAGAATAAAGGTTGTTTCTCCTAAGTTCTACGGAGAATTTTCATGAAAGCCAAGCTTCCACCGACTTTTTAGGGAATTATCATTTCCAAGAAATGACATATCATCATTATTTAGGATACTCACTGTCATGCGCTCCCACTAACCTCCTTATATACACTAGAATCATTTTCGTTTTGAATTAAATCATATACTATTATGATACATCAAAACGATAGTTCCAAGAACCCAATGCTTGCTTCAATCCATACATGGATCGAATTAACTTGCAAACCTTCTTTGCTCGTTTTGGTACGAAAAAACCGTCAGGATGTTGTAAACATCCTCCAAAGGTTTTCATTTAAGAAAGTAATTTTGACGTTCAACTGCCATATTCCATAAATGAAACATGCAACATTAGCAAGCATTATCCAAAAGGATTTAACCATGGCAACGAGTAAAAGGTTTCGTCGTAATCGACACAATGTTAATAATGATACCTTTTTGCTACAAGCCTAGCTTTGTACGTTGGTATGTTTCCATTCATGTATGTCTTCCTTGAAGACTTATATAGTACCAATAGGCACAATGCCTTCCGGTACTACAACTAATGTCCAAACTTAGTTGGTATACATGGAATCCATTTCGGACATCATGGCACTTTGCCATAATAGGGAGTCGATACCTTGTACCACTTCCTCATACGTAGCCATTTTTATTCCTCAATAAATTAACATCTTATGAGGTGAGATCAAAACCCATACCTCCCAGGTTGTTTTCTGAGTCTCTCCGACTTGCGCGGTTTTTATGTATTGGAAGATTATTGGTATAGTTTCATCCCTGATGAACTATTTGTGTTCCATTATGACTCGGTGCCTAGAACAGTATTACTTCGATTTTCATCGAGTTTTTACTTTCCTCCCACTTACCACTGCATATAGGTATTCCTCTTAGGAAACCGCATAGCGAGCAACAATTAAATTGTTCTCTTGTGATTTGTATAAGTACTATACTTTGGTTTCCCCCTAAGATAACCCCCAATTTAAAGCACTTATCCGATTTGGGTTCTAGTTTTGTATCATCCAAACATATGCCTAACATTCCAAATCTTCAGGAATGAGAAAACCCGGTTTCTTTCCTGTTCATATTCTAATATGAAGTCTGTCAAATAAATTTTTATGGAACCTTATTCAAATAAGTTTTGCACTATTGAATGCGTATCCCTAGAAGGAAAATAGTAGCTTAGAGTGACTCATGATTAACCTTACTATGTCCAACAAGGTTCAATTTCTCAGTTCGGACACACCGTGAAATTGAGGTGTTCCATTTAGAGTCCACATTGAAAGAATACTCTACTCTTTCAAGTAATTGAGAAACGTATTGCTTAAGTATTTTCATCATGGTCTAACCGTGATATTTTAATACTTTAGCCGATCTGTCTGTCTACTTCGTGTCGAAACTCTTTGAATTTATCAAAAATTTTCGATTCGTGTTTCAAAAGAAACAGATAACCATAACGCGATGCCACATCCGTAAAGGTTACGAAGTGTTCATATCCACCTTTAGCCTAGCTAGATATGGGCCCCACTTACGTCATTATGAACGATGGCTAACAGATCGGTGGCACTTATACTTTTACCAAGTAAAAGGTGTTTTAGGCACTTTGCCTATTAAACTAGATTCGTAGACATTATTTGAATAGAATCAAATCTGTCCTAGTATCCACTCTTCGAAGTGTGGATATACGAGTCTTGTTAATTGTGTCCCAGACAACAATCCACAAATAAGTCTCATCTGATTAAATCAGTTTGAGCTATTTGTTTGTCCTGTATACGTTTGAGATTTATTTATATTCAAATATAAATATTGTTATTCACATCTAATGTGTTTATCTCAATATCATCTATCATCTTTTAAAAAACTTTAGTGTTCTAGAATATAAAGGTATATCCGCAACGGATTATCTCTGATATAGAGATAATGTTTCTAGTCAAACTAGTTACATTTTAACAGTTTCCTAATTTAGTACACACCCGAAGGGTAGTTCCTAAACTTAGGTCTCTAACGGTTAAAACAACGATTGTCGTCCTGTTTCCGACTAGCATATAAATCTCAACTGAAGTCAGTATCCTACTAATGAGCAGATTTTGCACACCAGTACGTATATTTATGTACCACATCCAGTATCTAAAATCCAATTTTAATACTAGTAGTGAACATGTTTATAACAAACATATTTGAAGTTGGAGCCTTGCCCCTCTTCAGTTCCTTCATGTCTGCCTTGTCCATACGGCAGTCACGCTTCCAGTGACCCCGTTTGCCACAGTTTAGGCAGACATTTTGGGATATGTCCTATGTCTTCCCAGAAGATTATAATGATTTTGTCTTTGCCCCTTTTCCACACCGCAGAAGCCTTGGCCTTCTGGGATGTCGAAGTAAGATGCGCCTTGCGCTTCTTGCCTATTGCAAACTCTGGCTTTGTCTCCTTGAGTATAGCCATTAACTCTCCAAGAGTTTTCTATTGCAATTAGTTCTTCTAAGATCTAAGGATAGATCTATGAAGATCCTTCAATTTCATTATCTACTATAAGGATCTAATCCTAGTTCTGATTAAGAAATTAAGGAGTCTTTGTGGCAAGCATACAGATTAAGCACTAAGTTATAATCATATGAATTTTCCAAATATCATGTTCTACTATCTGCTCAACTCCGGGCTTAGGCCCAAGAGGTTGTTCTATCAAATAGAATAACTTCTCAGTTCCCATGACTATCCTGAGGTTTTATTTCCAATCTGAAAATTAAAGCCGTTTAAAAAACATTTTCACCCAGGATTATGTTTTAAACATTAATCTTTCATTTATCTTGATTCCAATAGTCCAACTATCGAATCAACGATTTCATGTACTATTTAATATAATGATTACTATAGTCTAACTATATAATCAACTATAATTTAATAGGTTAAATTCAATTATATTGATTACTATAATCCAATTATAAAATCAATTATTAATTGAAGTAGTTTGAATACAGTCCAACTGTTTAATTTAAAACAACATTAAATATTAGTCAACTAATATATTAATTTATTGACGAAAAATGAAATGAGCGCGTATTGGCAAGTAACTAAACGAATATTGCAAATTTAATACTTGCCTCCCATTATTTTTCGGCGAGCCTCTAATCCTCTGTGGAGTACTCGGGAAACCTAGTTTCCTAGTGGGCTAGGATCCCGTTAAATACACATAATCTTGACTTTGGCCAACAATTGTATGATAATTAACTAGTTAGATCTCTAAGATCAATTGGATCCCATCCAATTCCTAGATCCAGTAGGTGGACATCCAAGTCCGAAACATGTATCTTATATATGCCAATATAATCAATATATTCCTAACCTTTGTTCCTCTGAATCAATTAAGCATTGGCTTTGGCACAACAACTTAATGATCCCAGTTAAGCGAAACCCATTGACCATGGAAAGCTTCGTAATCGATGTCGATGGACAAGAAATGATCTTGACTTTGGCCAACAAATCACAACTTGGACAAGACACCGATATGGAACAAAGCTTTCATGATTCAAACACATCCTCGATGGACAAAAGTCTTGACTTGGGCAAACAAACCAGTGCCAATCTTGGATCTTGAGTAAGAATCACTCAATGGAAGGAAAAACGCTTAATATGTGTTGAGGGATTTTCGCGTAATTGGCAACCAATTTATTATCTTTGTTAAGGTCTCATCATCATACCCCTTAAACATGCATTCTAAAAACATAATAAGGCGCGTATAAATAAAATAATAATGATATGCAGATGGATATTTAAACAACACATGTTCCTAGAACAAATCTCTCCATTTCCTCTCTCCCCGCTAGCACAATTATTACTTATACCCAATTACATAACACTTCTAGAAACCTCATTTACATTGAGGGGAATAGGTGAGAAGAGAAATACAAAGAGTCAAGAGGTAATAGGCTGGACACGCAGGTCCAATTAATAAATTCTAAATTTATTACAACAATTTCCAAAATTGCCCTCACCCATCTAATATCCATCCGATATACATTATTCATACATCGCATCCATGTATTCACACAAAGCATGTTATCAATCAATCTAATCCAATTAATAAATCTGAAATTAATGACCATCCAATGTTCAAACAACGATTTGATTTTGCGCGAGTCAAACTCGTTTTGCGAATAAGTGCTCAAAGTACGAATTCTTGAATTATATTAAACTACAATATTAAATCCAATTTAATTTGTATCTAATACTAATTCTTTATTTAATTCTAAATTAAATAATTACACTTTTTAATGTGCCTTTACGACTTAGATTCTAAATCTAATCGTTACGGGTCTCAAAGCCCGATTAACATCCAATGTTAATTTAATTAAAGTCCAATGGGCTTTTAATTAATTTCTTAAGGCATGGACTTTTGGTCAATATGATTCAAACCCAAATACCAAAACCCATTTAATGAATCACCCTTATTTCCCAAGAAACCAATTTAGGCCCATTAGGCTCAATTAATATTAAAGGTCCATTTTATTATATTTGAACTTTATGGATATGGTTTTGGGCCCAATTGGATCCAACCAATTTAGCCTAAACCAAACTTGGCCCAACAAAGCCCATTAAGCCCAAATACAACTTTTCAAGCCCAATTCCAAAATAAGCCCAATTAATTTAAATTACAAAATTCCAAATTTCACAATTAAATTAATCAAAGTGTATAGCCATAATTAATTAACCAAATTAATATTTCCAAAACACCAATTTACACAATTAATTATGCTTATCATCATCAACTTATGTCCAACATCATTGAATCAAAAAATCATATCATTTTCCATGCTTTTAAGTCATTGCAATATGGGATTTTTGTCCAATTCCATATTCAATCCAATTAAATCTCAAATTAAAATTTCCCAAGTCTTTCAAACTCATCCAATGATTCAAAAAATAAAAAATCACCATGACAATTAGGGCACCAACTTTCGCCCAAGCCTACATTTTGGGGAAAATTTGATCCTATTCAATTTTCATCAAATTGATCATGCATAACACTATGTTATCATCATTCAAGCATATTCAAACAATCAATTTCATCCAAACATGCTCAAATCAATTTTACCCAATTTTACCCTAATTCCAATTTCATGCTTAAATCATGGCTCTAATACAATTGTTGGGTTTCTAGGTTAGTCCCAAGATCATTCAAGCAATGAAAACATGTGTGAATACAATAAATAAGTATGGCGAAATCATACTTACAATGATCGGCTTTTACGATGTGAGGAACAACAAAAATTTTCTTCCTCATTGGAAGCTCTCGGCAAAGCCCTTTTTGTGCTCCTTTGATTTTCGGTCAACCTCCATTTGAGTGCTCCAAGCTCCAAGCTTTGTAAATGGTGATTCCATGCTCAAGGGTGGGTTTCCCAATCACATTTGGATGACTCTTTATGTGCTAGCATTGAAAATTTGCCACAAAATTTCCTTGTTTTTCATGATGTTCTCGGTAAAGAGAAGCAAATGAGAGAAAAAATTGGCTCCACGGCCGAATTGGAGAGAGAAGAGAGAAGTAAATTGTGTGGTGTTTTGATTTTCAAAAAATCAAATAACCATTTACCAAATCCCACAAACCAAGAAAAATGGTACAAGGCTTTAAAAGCCTTTCAACTATTCACATCACTAAAAAATGACTAGACATCACATCACTCAAAGTGACAAGACATCCATCACTTGAATGAAAAATGATGTGACGCGTGATGTGACTTGTGGGCCCCACTTTATTCGAAATGCGAGTGGGCCCGCAAACACTCCCGGGCTCGGGTTCGCTAATTTCGAATTAACGAATTTTCCGTTGCGACATAATTAAATCAAATTTAATTAAATAATTATGCCTAGCAAAATTACTATTCATGTCTCTAGCGAATTAATTCTAAATTAACTCGTTCGCCCGAATTAAAATCTAATTTTAATTCCGCGTCGAAATCCAATTTCGTATAATATATCAAATATAGAAATTTGTCGATTAATTCCAAATTAATCGTTCTCTCTTTTTAAATAATATTTTATCCCAGATAAAATATCTCCGCAATTCATCCCAGATTAATTTTCTCTCTCTATTAATTAATCCGAGATTAATTATGTGCGAGTCATACGTCATCGGTGAATCTTTGGGAAGCGACCTATGAGATCCCCGGATATGTTGGTAGTAAATCCGGTCGTCGGACTATCCGAACACGTACATACCTAGTACGTTTTTATCGATTTACAAGACATGGTTGGCTTCTAGTAAAGCACCGTGCCTACCCAATTCTCCAGAAATATTCTTAAAGGAATATGTGATCTATATCAGACGTAGTATACGAAATATTGCATATTTCGATCCAGCATCGGATGTCACGTGCTAGGCCTGAGGTTGGAATTATGTCTGCCCCGTACGAAGCACATATCGGATCTCTGGTAACTAGTCTCTATAATCGGATAAACATTACCTAGTCATATTATCCCGATAGCTGCAGCATAAAAGTGCACCAGTTCCGTATCATACGTGATCATCATCTCCACTATGACTAGAGTGATACTTCCATCTTGACATCACACCCAATACACTACGATTCTCAATATACCCAGAAGAGGCGTACACAAAACCTGTTAATGCCCTGGACGACCAAAACCAAAGTATATTGATTGTCGCAAGTATTAGCGGTGCAAGTCTCAGGTTAAGACCAAATACACCTACCCTGATTCGGACTTCCATAGACACATAGTCATACTACCAATGGAATTCTAAGGGGTCTATCCAGAGAGAAGCTGTTTCCTTAACATCGGTAAACACAACCTCCTATTACACTTGCATGAGTATCCTATACCCAAATATATGAGAACTATGCTGTTATGCTCCCACAACGCGCACAAGTGTAATACTAGTCTATTCCGCATTATCGATGTCCAATCTCGATAATACTATGACTAGGGATATTTAATGATTAAACCTTTGTGGATTGATACTGTCTCATATCATCTCAATCCGGAAATAATCAGAATAAACTTTTATCATTTATACATCTTGGTAATCTAATAACAAATGATAAAAGAGCAATTTCCTTTTTCACATAGTTAATTTGTACAACAACACCAAGATCTGTACAAATAGTGATGCTATGGGTCATAATTGTCCAACAAGAACATGGTGTTGTTGTACAAATTAACTATATGACAAAGGAAATTGCTCTTTTATCATTTGTAATTGGATTACCGAGATATATAAATGATAAAAGTCCATATGTTTAGTTCCAAATTAATAGGATATGAGACAATATTAATCCACTAAGGTTTAATCATCAAAATATCCTAGTCGTAGTATTATCGAGATTGGACATCGATAATGCGGAATAGACTAGTATTGAACTTGTGCGCGTTGTGGGAGCATAACGACATAGTTCTCATATATTTAAGTATTGGATACTTATGCAAGTGTGATAGGAGGTTGTGTTTACCAATGGTACGGGAATAGCTTTGCTCTGGATAGACCCCTCGGAATTCCGTTGGTAGTATGACTATGTGTCTATGGAAGTCCGAATCAGGGTAGGTGTATTTGGTCTTAACCTGAGACATGCATCGCTAATACTTGCGACAATCAATGTACTTTGGTTTTGGTCATCCAGGGCTTTAACAGGTTCTGTGTACGCCTCTTCTGGGTATATTGAGAATCATAGTGTATTGGGTGTGATGTCAAGATGGAAGTATCACTCCAGTCATATGAAGATGATGATCACGCAGGATAAGGAACTGGTACTCTTGTATGCTGCAGCTATCGGGATAATATGACTAGGTCATGTTTATCCGATTATAGAGGCTACTTACCGGAGATCCGATATGTACTTCGTACGGGGCAAACATAATTTCAGCCCTAGGTCATGCATGTGACATCCGATACTGGATCGCTATACGCAATACTACGTATAATATGCCTGATACAGATTACATATTCCTTTAAGAATATTTCTAGAGAATTGGGTAGGCACGGTGCTGCTAGAAGCCAACCATGTCTCGTAAATCGTAAAAAAATGTAGTACTAGGTACGTACGTGTTCGGATAGTCCGACGACCGGATTTACTGCCAACATATTCAGGGATCTCAAGGGTCGCTTCCCGAAGATTCACCGATGACGTATGACTCGCACATAATTAATCTAGGATTAATTATAAGAGAGAGAAAATTAAAATAGAATTAATTACGGAGAAATTTATCTGGGATTAAATACTATTTAAAGAGAGAGAACGATTAATTTGGAATTAATCGATAAAATAATATATTCGATATATTAAATGAAATTAGATTTCGACACGGAATTAAAATTAGATTTTAATTCGGGCGAACGAGTTAATTTAGAATTAATTCGCTAGCGACGTGAATAGTAATTTTGCTAGGTATAATTATTTAATTAAATTGATTTAATTACGTCGCAATGGAAAATTCATTAATTCGGATTACCGAACCCGTGCCCCGGATGTGTTGCGGGCCCACTCGGATTTTGAATCAAGTGGGGCCCACATGTCACATCACAAGTCACATCACTAGTCAACTTTATCTAACTTTTTGGTTGATGTAAGTTGTTGGAGATTGCTTGTTTCTTACACAAGCTTGACTTGTACCAACCTTTTGAAAATTTGGTAAATGGTATTTTGATTTTGGAAATCAAATACACAACACACAATTTTTCATTCTCTCTCTCTTTTCTTACTATGGCCGAATGGCCTTCCTTTTTTTCTCTCAAGTTGGGCGTGAACCTAGGCTTCATTCTCTTTGATTTTTGATTCAAAAATCATGAATGGTAGCACATCCAAGGAGTCTTACAAAGGTGATAGGGAAACCAATCCTTGAGCTTGGAATCAACACTCAAAGCTTGGAGCTTGAAGATCAACACAAGGAGCTTGGCCGAATTCTTCAAGGAGCAGAATTTTATGTTCACGTATCCAAAATCTGATCAAAGTGAGTATTTTCCGTATTCTTACTTTGTTGTATTCACATGTTTCATTGCTTAATTGATCTTGGTTTGACCTAGAAAACCCAACATTAAGAGCAAAAAAATGACATATAATTATTTATTAATATTTAATGACAAAAATTAGGAATAGAAAAATATATATTAAGATAACGATAATATTTATGATGGATATTTATTTATCAAGGTATATCTGTTGGAAATTTAACATATGATATGTAGCAGAAAATTAAAAGTTTTCAATTTTAAACATAAATTTCTAATCCAAGATATTTATTAATTTTATGCTTCATGATATTATTTATATTTGAAAAAGAACTTACCTTAAGCTTTTACTGTCAATGGAGTTTGAAACAATCATCGACTCGCTCCTCGTATAATCTTTAAAGTCACCCAAATATTCAGCCTCCAACTGTATCCACACAAAGTAGATATTATGGATTTTGGATTTCTCAAATCCAAGGTTATTTAAGTATCTTTTCTTTAGTACTAGCTTAAGAAAAGAAACTTGTTTAAATGTTTATGAAATTTTTGAGAATATAAGGAATTATACTTTTATCAAAAGAAAATTCTTTATTAAAGAAAATTTAAAATTTTCTTTTTTCTTTCAAAGTCCCTCAGATTGATTTGTCGATTTTCTCGTCAATGACAACCCAATAGGGATTTTATAGATTTTAGTTGTTTTCATCCCAATCAAATTAGGATTGTTAGGTGTAACATCCCCATTCAGGGAGATGTTACCGGCAGAGAATAGGCCGTACTATTCCCCTGAACCTCTCACTTTCTAACAATATTAACTCATCTCATGTATGAACTTATGCACGGGACCGATGCCCAACTCAACCTTTATGAAAGCATAACGCTTTTACAACTAAATACTCAAAATCATTATGCATCACAACTTTAGTAATATACACTTATAACTCTTACATGCAAATTCTTTACCAATTAAACTATATGTTACATGAATTTATCTGACACCGTCTAGACTGAATTCTAACTCGATCTGGTGGACCAAACCCTCTAGTGACTGCTATCAGTATCCATCCTCATGAGCTTGTCCTCCAGGAATACCTGTGAAATAAGAAAACTGGGAGTGGGGGGTTAGATTGTTGTACGATCTAAGTGAGTGGACGAAAACTGGAATACTATTTTGAAAATATTTGGTTCTAAAACCAAAATTCAAGAAATAGCTTTATATGAAAACTCTTTTCCTGTCTGAAAACTTTGTACTCCTTTCTGAAAATCTCTTCTGAAATCTCTCTGTAAAAATTATCTTTTCTGAAAGTCTTTTATAAAACTGATGTTTATGAAAAATTTCCTTTCTAGAAACTTTTCTGAAATCTGTATCTGAAAACCATTTCTGAAATATATATATGAAAACTATTTCTGAAATCTGTATCTGAAAACTAATTTATGAAATCTGTATCTGAAAACTATTTTTGAAATCTAGTCTCTGTCTCTGAAAATCTGACGTATGGGGACGTTACGTATCGCTGTCCCCCTATACGCCTAACTAGAGCCAGGAGTGTAAATCCATGACTTTGGGGCGTTACGTATCACCGTCTCTTAAAGCATGCCACTCATGTGCCTGAAACTAGTGGTCTTGGGGCGTTACGTATCATCGTCCCTCAAGCCACTGAACTAGAACTGGGAGTGCGGATCTATGCTACCCTCCAAGCTCTGAAACTAGGATATAGGGGTTTCTGTCATCCGTTGTCCTGAACTAGGATATGGGGGCGTTACGTATCGCCGTCCCCCCAATCCTCTACATGTGCACATGTGCTCTCCGTCAATTTCATATTTGAATCAATTTATATACTGAGGTGGGTTTTTCCCACATGCCTCGAAAATATAAAAACCATGCTTTTGAAAACATCTCTTTCTAAAACAGTTCTCCGAACATGCTTAATTACAATATAATGCAAAACAAGATTGGCTAACGCCTTAAACATGAAAAATGTAAGTATGATATTTAAAACAATCATATTGTAAAATCAATTTAAGAAAAAGGGTGTCCACTCACTGATTTTGGAATCTGGTCGGCGTTACATATTTGCTGAAGAAAGCCATGGTTCCTGTGATGATCTTGATTAGAAGATGGACTAAAGAATATATATATATATCAAAATCAAACTAATTGTTCTTATTCAAGTAAGTGTTATCGCCCTAAGGCGTATCATACTTATATCATGATGAAATATATACTTACGAGTTGATACGAGACCCTTAGGGTGGTCTCTAACACGCTAAGATGAAACTGGGATGAAATAAAATTGATTGGGGAAGTTTTTATTCGTGCGTCACAACGCGATCACACCTTGATGAATCCAGTGATCGACTCTGCATTCATGTCGTGACACAAAGGCTTATGCATCACGACGCGCATGATTCCAAAAATATTCATGCGAAAACTCCCAGTATGCGTCGCAACACGAGGTGTTCGACATCGCAATACAAAGCTAAAAATCAGGGCATAACTTCAATTTTTCATGCCCAACTTGCTCAACATTCTTCCCACAACTTCATACTAAAATTTCTACTCATTCATTCTTAAACTTCAAAGTAAATACTTTCTAAACTAACACTCATTAATCCACTTAACTCTTTAATCTCAAAGCCCCAATTAACTAAACAGTTAAGGTTTCAAATTTTTGGTCCTTTTTAATGATGGAGTTGGTGCTTGGAGTGCCAATCGAATTTGCATATTTTATTATTTATTAATAAAATAACTACATTTTTCATTTCATACCTTATTAATGGTATTGTCATTATGCGTATTAGATTGATGTAAAGATATACTAAGAATAACATCGACCTTAGAATAGTTTTGACACTAGGTGTAAACCATTCTTAAAGTAAATATTCCTAGTCGTTGGTTTTGGAATACGGTCGAATTCTTATAACCTAGAAGACTAGCACATGTCGTATATTGGAATTGGAGTTCCAATGGTTTAACGCGATGTACCATGAGTTTTGGAAACTCGTATAGACATGTGGGTATTCGTTGAAGCGAATACTGAATTACTCATAGGTGATTCCTAATAGTTGGAAGTACACACCACCGTCAATGGGAATCTCATAGAGTCGAGTAGCATATGTAATCCTTTGACTATATGATAGCATTGATTTTTTTATGAGATCCTCCTCACTTTGATGCCATGTACGTCATAAACCTTTCATGGTCTGACATCTAGATGTTCATTGGGTGTGGACCGATGCACTCAGTAATCAAGTGCCAAACAAGATAAGATCTGTCGGCCCGTATGTGTACCATAAGGGGTTTAGGTATCCATGTGAGTAAAGTCACGATTCTTAAATCTTTGGCCAAAGTCGATCACCTAGGGTGGATCGCATCAGTTATGAAGAATCGTGGACATGTCGACATGAGTTGTGCGTCTCGAAAACTTGACGGTATATTCTATGTTTCCTACGCACAACTCGGATAGCCTACGATGGAGGGATTGTTAAACATATGTGATGACCTCGACTTGTATAGTTCAGAAAGGTCGTTCGTGTTCTTCACGAATTCGGAGGTGGCCGAATTGCATACATATTAGCTAGGCTTATATGATGAACGTGTCTGAACTTAGAGAGTCCCAATATGAAGTGTACTCGTTGAGCACTTGGGTAGTCGATTATTTTTTTTATAAAAGATAATATTCAATGTTATAATAATCAACTATGATAATCAAGTGTTATTGGATAACATTGATTATTTACTTTGACCTAATTGGATTAATTCAATAATTACACAAGGTTTAATTGTAGAATCATATTTATCTCTACCATTTGAGGATATTATGGTAATTGAAAGTATGTAATAATAGGTGGTTTTGGCTTGATTTAATTGGATTTAATCAAGGTGGCAAACATTTAACTAATCCATTTCCTAATCATTGGCTTGATTTAATTGGATTAAATTAAAGTGGGAGACAATGGAGATTAGTCACACCTAATTATACATATTTGGACGAATTAGATTAAGCCCACTTAAAAGTTGATTACAACTTTTATTAATTAAAAATTGCCTAAGTTTTGCTATAAATAACAAGATTTAGGAAGGTTTTAATTACAAGAAAACTAATAAGCATAAGCAAATTCTTAGAGAGATTAGCCTAAGTTAGAGAAGTGTTTAGAGAAGCTTGTGAGGTCACTACAACATTTCATCTAGGAGAAATCAAGATTGGATCTTGAAGTGAAGCTTGGAAGGATTGGAAACAAGATTGGATCTTGAAGTCAAGCTTGCACACCTTGGAGGTTCTCCAATAATTTCAAGAAAGGAGAGGTAGATTGGATCTTACATCAAGCTTACTAGGTAAAGTTTGATCTTCTCATAAGCTATGTTTATTTATGTATTAGATGCATGATCACCAAACTTAATGTTGAATAAGGCTAATCAATTGTGTTAGGATACTTTAGAAGTATAAACACACATGCTTATAATTTAGGTCAAAGATGTTCATGTTGGACATGGAACAATTAATAAGAGTTTGGAACTCTATATTAAAGCTTAGAGCTATGGCTACCATTCTAGAATCACTTGACCACCTTTGGGTGACCTAGAATTGTTCATAAGACATTTCTAATTGGGATTCTAAAATGATTTGTGTATTGGATTCAAAATTTACGCAAATACGTATTTAGAATAAATTTATGTTTTTGTAAAAATATTTGATATTTTGAAAAACTTGATTTTTATTCTATAACATGTATAATATTGGTTTTGAAATTTAAAATTAATTTTGGGTGTTTTTGAAGTGTTTAGGGAAGACCGGAAGTAATTAGGGTAAAATACCCTAATTTCTTCAGCTCTCTGGAAAATTTTCAGAGAGCTGAAACTTTGATGAAAACAAACAAAAAAAGGGGCAATCTGCTACTGCCCGGCGATTTTGTTTTGCTTCATTCTGGAGCTTCCGGACTCCGATTCAGTCCCGATTTTTTCCTATACACTCGTAATGGAATATAGTATTTCATTAAATAATTTAAAATTACACCCATACTTGATTTCCATGGGTTAGACCCATTTTCGCTGCCCGAGGCACTGATCCGACCGTAGGGGTTCCACAACTGCCCCAACAGAATGGTATCAGAGCAAATGCTTAACCACACAACACATGTTTTGAATATATACCATAGTAATTTTAATTTAATTATGCATAAGACATATTGGATATGTATTGCATGTTTTAAATTAAAACTTTGACCTAATTAAGTTAATGATTTGATTGTCATAAATCTCCCGTGATTAGGTGATTACTTTTAAGTAATAGTATTAATAATATTGGAGTATTATTGGATGGCCCGTCTTGTCAATACGGAGATGAATGGGTTCTTACTACTTATATCAAATACCGTCATTAGTGTGAAGGTACAACTGCTTGGAACTTAGGTCGCTCCGGTAAAATATTGGATGTAGCGTGATGAGTTAACATAGTCACCCAATATCGTCATTAGTGTGAGGGTGTACATACGAAGCTCATTAGTGCATATTGAAAAATACACACCTAGAACACGTCTTAATCCAATATCGTCATTAGTGTGAGGATAAGAAACAGTTTAGGACCAAAATAGAAGTCACATGAAGTGATTGACCTTGGAGGTCTACCTAATCAGTTTACAAAAGCCAATATCATCATTAGTGTGAGGCTGAAGTAAATGTCATGGAATTCACTTCCCACTATGAAACTTTGATAGTCAAATTTCTATTTTCCGTTAAGGGAGATTACGGAATTACGTTAAGTAATGGGAGGGCACTAATAGATTTAAAATTCCATAATCAATTAGTGTTATCACTTTTGAAATGAAAACTGTGCTGCTACTACTCAAAATTATTATCTTGTAGATGGCTGCCACTAATCCATTGATGAAACTTTTAGATTCCAATAAGCTAAAAGGAGCCGAGAACTATTTCGAATGGCAAATGAACATGCGTATTGTCTTGGAGTATGAAAAGTTGACTTATGTCACGATCAATCCACTACCTGTTGATATCGATCCTGACTCCACTCCAGAAGAGCGAGAAACTTTTGATAGATGAAAGGATGATAACATGAAGGTGAAATCCTACATCTTGGGATTGATGGTTCCAGATTTGCTGAGATAGTACATTGAAGTACTATATGTAAAGTACTAGATGCTTGGAGCATCATGCGAACACTCAAGGAGTTGTTCGAGGCAAATCAAGAGATGGAACTTTATCGAATGTCTAAGGAATTGTTCCGTGTTGAACTCAATGGGGGATGAGCTGTCAGCACTCATGTTTTGAAAATGATCGACCAGATTCGATATCTGGAACGATAGGGCATTGTGTTTGATGAAGGTGTAATTTGATTATGTCTTCTTTGTCTGGTTCTTATGCTGGCTTTGTATTAAATTTCCATATGCATTCGATGCAAGCCATATACAAAGAAGTTAATAACATGCTACGCACGGCGGAGCAAGATTTGAAGAAAGGCAACCCCATAATATATCTCCATGGTGGAGCTGGCTCTTCAAAGACTTCTGAGAAGTCTAAGAAAATAAAAATGGGGAAGAATAAGATATCAAAGAAAAAATCCAAGAAGCGCAAATGTGCAAAACCGAAAGTAGCTCATGATCAATTTCTACAATGCAAGAAGTCTGGACACTGGAAGAATGACTGTCCAGAGCTAAAAGGAAAAGCATGACCCTCAGGTACGCTTTATATTTTTCCAATTATTGACATCTCATTAGCCTTAGATGTAAATAGTGGATGGGTGTTAGACACTGGCAGTCCTACTCATATTTGCAATTCCCTGCAGGAAATGAGGGTTAAAAGAAGGTTGAGTAAAGGGGAGATCTAGGTTAGAGTTGGCAATGGCGAGATATTGGATGTCAATGCTATAGGAACTGTTGTTCTAGACTCCTAAATGGATGTAAATTAGATTTTCTTGACTATTATTATGTTTCCTCACTTATCAGACAAATAATATCACTGCCAATATTAGATAAAGAATGATATAAAATAAACATTAAGGATGAAACTTTATGTTTGTATGATGAATAAAATTTATTGAAAATTGAATGTTCTTTATCAAACGGTCACTATATTTTGGAAACATATAAAGATGTCTTTAATATAGAGAAAAATACAATTAGGAAGTCTGAACTAAATAATGCTGAATTATGGCATATGAGATTGGGCCATATAGGTGTTAGACGTCTATCCAAATTGGTAAAGGATGGTTTGATTGAAAATCTTACCTTAGATCCTTTTCCGATTTGTGAGTCATGTATCCAAGGAAAGATGACAAATGCCCCATTTCAAGGTGTTGGACACCGTGCTGGAGATTTACTGGAGCTAATACACAGCGATGTGTTGTAGTCCATTAAATCATATCGCTCATGATGGTTCAACATACTTTGTGACTTTCACAGATGACAAGTCTAAATAGATATGTCTATCTGATGAAACATAAGTCGAAAACATTTGACAAGTTCAAAATATTCTGAAACGAAGTAGAAAAACAAACCAGTAAATTCATCAAATGTCTTAGATCAGATCGAGGCGGTGAATACATGAGTGAAGAATTCAGAAATTATTTAAGGGAGAATGGAATTCTCGCCCAATATAGCCCACCAGGAACACCTCAACACAATGGAGTATCTGAGCGTAGAAATCGTACTTTATTAGATATGGTGCGAATAATGATGAGCTATACAGATCTTCCTTATTATCTTTGGGGTTACGCTTTACAAACTACTTCCTATATACTTAATAGGGTTCCATCGAAAGCTGTTTCTACGACCCCCTATCATATATGGTTTGGTAGAAATCCAAGTCTTAGACATTTAAAGATTTGAGGTTGTCCTGCATACATTAGAATTGCGCAGCGGGATAAACTAGCACCCAGAGGGTATAAATGTAGGTTCATTGTGTTGGGGTTGGTGCTCAGAGCGCCAATTCCCGGTTTTATTTCTTTGAGAATACTACTGAAAAATGTTATTATTTTGAATAATATAAGCATTTTATGTAATATAATATATCTTTTAATATGGTAAAGACATAATGACCATATAATGACTAGTCATGATGCTGTTGTAAAAATGTCGCAACTGACATTGAGTTGTATCATGATGTTGTCATTCTCAGACAGTTCCTGGTCAAGGTTTACACTACTTGGTCAGTATAGTAAACCTGTTGAGACCGGTACATGTCGTATACTGGAATACATGATTCCAATGGTTTCCTAATGAACCATGAGTCTTGGAGACTCATATAGACGTTTAGGTGTTTATAGCGGATAAACACTGAACGACTCACCGAACATTCTTAATGAATGGTACACCAATGTCAATAAGAATATTCTCGGGTTGAGTAGCATTTGTGATTCTTCGACTTGAGATACCACTGTGGGCGCATGAGATATCTTCCACACTTAGATGGCAGACACGTCACCGATCTATTTAGAACAGACCTTCGCCTGTTCGTTGGGTGTGGATAAATCCTTAGGGTGTCCTATGTGTAACGAGTTAGGATCCGTCAGTTCTGTGTACAGAGCATAGGTAGTCCATATGATTAGCAATCAGATAAAAAATCATAGGCCCGTGGTACACTTTAGAAGTCAGTTCTAAGTGTTCTATTTTAGAGATTGCTAATAGAGACGTAGACGGGATTGTCCCCATAGAGATTTGATGTTTACATCTATATCTCTGGGATATATCCGGAAACCTGTGACAGAGGAATTCTACATTTTCCATGACCTCGACCTGTATGATTCAGTGAGTTTATCCGTGGTCGTCATAATTTACGGGTGGATAAATTATGGACACGAAATTGGATTTCGTGACAGATATGTCTGAATTTAGAGAGTCTCGCTAATGAAATATACTCGTAGAGCACTAGGGCAACATTTATAATAATACTGATTATTTATAAAGTCGTTTAAAGTTAAACGAAAAATACATGTGTTGGGGACCCGATAGTCATTTCCTTCATTTTGTGTATTTGCATTTAGTGTTAGATTAATTCAAATACACATTAATTAATTGTCAAATTGAGATATTTGACTAATATCATAAATATATAAGTATTTAATATTTATTGTAAATATAATACATATATTTAATATATTTGTATTTAAATAATTATATAATTATTTAATTGTTAAATAATTAAATTAATTAAAGATATAAATATTTTAAGTTTTGATATTTTGTAAATGCTTTTTGGTTGCCTTTGTTGACTTTAACCAAATCATTAAAGTTGTAATGATGTAAAGTTAACAAGTTGAAAATACCTTAAATGAAACAAATAAATATTTTGATATTTATATACCAAAAAATCGGCCAAGGCCTATTTTTAAGTATAAATTATTTGTTTCATTTAGGGTTTTAATTAACCTAAAAATCTTGTCAAAAACTCCATTAAAGAAAACAAAAGAAGCTTGAGAGAAAGAAAAAGAAAAATAAAGAAAAGCTTGGATTTTAGTAAGTTTTTTCAACTTACTATTAGAGAGGAAAATGTTCCTTGTGTTCTAGGCTACATACTATGATGTTCTCATATTTTTCTAATCTTTATTCTTTGTTGGATGGAAGTTTGAGGATAGGGTTAATGCATGTAAAAGGTCATAGAATGCTTCTAATATGTTAACAAGCATTCTTTCGATGGTTTTAGAAACTAGTTGCCATTCTAGAGTTATTGACCCACTCTTAAATGACCTAGATTTATTCTATAGTTATTTCATTGTGGTGAGGCTTGATTGGTGTGGAAGAAACTTGATTAAGTATTGGATTTAATTAATTTGGCCTAATTTATCCAATTTGTTGAAATTGAAAAATTAGGGTTTAAGACCACTTCCAAATTTAGGGCTTTTCATTTATGTTGTGTATTTGGATGTTTATATGATGCATATAAAATCTTATATTGATTGGATATCGTCTTGATGTGTTTTGAACATTAAAAGAGTAAAATGCACAATTTGGCCAAAAAAGGGGGCCCACGGTATTTGGACAAAAATTTAGGGTTCATGTTGCAATTTTTTTTTGTATTGTATGACATGTTAAAATCATATTAGAAAGATTTAGAATCATCCAAAAATGGTTTCGAAATTTGGGACTAAAATGAACAAAATGAAATTTTTTTGGGTAATTTGGTAATTACATAAAAATTTGATTCTTGTGTAATATTTCATAATTTCATAATTGGATAATTAAATAAATAAGTTTATTTGATTGATCCGATAAAAAGTTTTGAATCGGAAAATTTTTGATTTTCCATATTCGCTGCGTTACCGGATTTCCGCCATAAAACCATTCACACTGGATTATCCTGATAATTCCATGGGATATCAATTCTACGATTCGAGCAAGAAATGTATTTTTTTCGCTTTGTAACTTTTCTTGAAAAGCAATTTTTGAGAGAAAGTGGGAATTGTAGAGGATTAACTGATGAGTTTGATCCCAACATTAAGGAACCTGAGATGGAACCAGAGATCCAACTAGGTGAATTGATCTACAACAAGGTTTTACGTAAGTCGAATAGAATATCAAGGCCTCATGAGAGACTAACATCTGATGTGAGCCTTGATGTTCTCCTCTTTGTGGGAAAACATATCCGACTTGTATACAGAAGCAATATTGGATATCGATTCGGGAAAATGGCAGGAAGCCATGAAATCCGAAATGGATTCAATGCATGCCAATAAAAGTCTGGGATTAGTTGAACTCTGAATGAGTTAAAACTTATTGGGTGTAAATGGGTTTACAAAAGGAAGCGAGGGCCCGATGGAAAGGGGAAACCTTTAGACCCGACTGGTAGCGAAAGTTACACTCAACGTCCTGGGATTGACTTCTGAGGAAACTTTTCACCAGTGTCATGCTAAAATCAATTATGATTCTTTTTAGCCATTGCTGCATATTCACGACTAGAGATATGGCAGATGGATTAGATGGATGTGAAAACCGCTTTCCTAATGGATTCCTTGAAGAGGAAAATCTAATGGAAGAACTAGAGGGGTTTCGTATCCAGTGAGACTCAAACTTAGTTTTGTAAGCTCCAAAAGTCTATTTATGGACTTAAACAGACATCTCGAAACTGGAATTTGTGTTTGATGAGATGATAATTAGATTATCTGGTTCATCAAAAACGAGGAAGAACCATTGTGTTATAAGAAAAATTAGTGGGAGATTAAGTTTCTTTGATCTTTTAGTAGACGACATCCTTATCATAGGGAAATGATATAGGGATGATGCAAAGTGTGAAATCCACCATTGCAGAACTTCTCCATGGAAGTTATGGGGTGAAGCTTCCTCTTCTACAGTATAAGGCTCTACCGAGATAGAGTTAGGAAGCTTATATGGTTGTCATAATCGACGTAATAGACAAGATGTTAGAAATGTACAGTTTTACCAAACTGCCAGGTGCAAATGTACTTTCTGATACGACCTACATCTTTCGAAGAAAAATGACACCTCAATTGAGGAAGCTTAAAGTTATGATGTCTAACTTGGCCATATGCTTCTTGTGTTGGTTTCTATAATATGTCCCAAGGAAAGATTAAGCATACATGAAATACAACAAAGAATATATATAAAAGATGAAGTATGGCGGAATCATACTTACAAGCTCTTGTGATGAAGAAAATCAAGCCAAGATGGAAGCTCCAAGGTTGATTAGGTTCGGCCAAGGAAGACAAGAAGAGGAAAGCTCCAAGCTTTGTGTATTCCTTGCTCTATGATGGTTTCCCTATCACCTCTTTTGATCCCTTGAAAGTGCTAGCCTTGCATGTGAGAAGATGTTCCAAACAACAACCTTCTTCAAGCTTTTGGCAACCAAAATTGAAGAAGATGAAGACCAAAACTGCATGCAGTTTTCGGTCATGAAAGAGAGAGAAGAGAGAATTTTTTAATGATTTTGATACCAAAAATCAATTTATATTTATGCCATAATATTTATTAAATAATAATAAATCTATGACACAAAGCCATGCAAAGGCTTAGAGTGTCAAACACTCAAATTCCATGCATAACAATTGAGTGAATTATACACTATCACCATGCAATGCATTATCAATAAAAAATGCATATAATGACATGTGTCATGTGGGCCCCACACGTTTCCAAATGAAAGTGGGCCCACGTGCACTCACGCGTTCGGGTTCGATATTTCCGAAATACCGAACTTACGTCGCGACGTTATTAAATCGAATTTAAATAAATAATCGCGCCTAGCGAAATTATTATTTACGTCGCTAACGAATTAATTCTAAATTAACTCGTATGCCCGAATTAAAATCTAATTTTAATTTCGCGTCGAAATCGAATTTCGATTATTATATCGAATATAATAATTTTATCGATTAATTCCAAATTAATCGTTCTCTCTCTAAATAAGGCACTTTATCCGAGATAAAGTTTCTCCGCAATTAATCCAAGATTAATTAAGTTCGAATCAAATATCATAGGTGAATCTTCAGGAAGCGACCCAAGAGATCTCCGGATATGTTGGCAGTAAATACGGTCGTCGGATAATCCGAACACGCACGTACCTCGTACTACGTTCTTACCGATTCACAAGACAAGGTTGGCTTCTAGCAAAGCGCCATGCCTACCCAATTCTCCAGAAATATTCTTATAGGATATAAGATCTATATCAAGCGTAGTATACCGTAGTATTGCGTACATCGATCCAGTATCGGATGATCACATGCTAGGCCTGGGGCTGGAGATGTGTCTGCCCCGTACGAAACATATATCGGACATCAAGCAACTAGTCTCTTTAAATCAGACAATCCTGACCTAGTCATATTGTCCCGACGGTTGCAACCTTTTATAGAGTACTAGTTCTGTGTCCTGCGTGATCATCACCTCCATATGTCTGAAGCGATACTTCCATCTTGACATCACATCCAGTACACTACGATTCTCGATAAACCCAGAAGAGGTGTACACAGAACCGGTTAGGGTCCCCAACCACCAAAACCAAAGTTTACCGATTGTCGCAAGTACTAGCGATGTAAGTCTCAGGTTAAGACCATATACACCTACCCTGATGCGGCCTCCCATAGACACGCAGACATACTACCAATGGGATTCCGCGGGGTCTATCCAGAGCGAAGCTGTTTTCCGTACCATCGGTAAAACACAACCTCCTATCGCACTTGCATAAGTATCCAATACTTAAATATATGAGAACTATGCCGTTGTGCCCTCACAACGTGCACAAGCGCAATACTAGTCTATTCCGCATTATCGATGTCCGATCTCGATAATACTCCGACTAGGGATATTTAATGATTAAACTTTTATGGATTGATACTGTCTCATATCATCTCAATCCAGTACTAATCATATGGACTTTCGCCATTTATTAATCAAAGTAAATAATATTACAAAACGGCAAAAGGCAATTTCATTATCACATAGTTAATTTTGTACAATAATACAATATCATTTACAAACAGTGACGCTATGGGACATAATGTCTAACAATCTCCCACTTGGCCTATAGCCAGTCACTCAAGCATCTAATACCCGAACTATGTATGTGTCGTTCAAAAACTTGCTGAAGAACAGCCTTCGTCAGCGGATCTGCAATGTTGTCATCTGATGTGACCTTCTCGACCTTTACATCGCCACGATGTATAATCTCCCGAATCCGAATCAGATGGTAACGTCGAAGAACATGCTTGGACCGTTGATGAGACCTTGGTTCCTTAGCCTGTGCTATAGCCCCGTTATTGTCACAATACAATGGAACGGGCTCAGCTGCTAACGGAACTACTCCTAATCCGATTAGGAACTTTCGGATCCAAACTGCCTCCTTTGCTGCTTCAGATGCAGCGATGTACTCCGCTTCTGTTGTTGAATCGGCAACAGTATCTTGCTTGGAAGATTTCCAGCTCACTGCTCCGTTATTCAAACAAAAAATGTACCCGGATTGCGACTTGTAGTCATCCTTGTCGGTTTGGAAACTTGCATCGGTATACCCAGATACCGCAAGTTCTCCACCTCCATAAATTAAGAAAGCATCCTTAGTTCGTTTAAGATACTTAAGGATATTCTTAACTGCTATCCAGTGACCTTCACCTGGATCGGCCTGATAGCGACTGCACATGCTCAAAGCATATGAGACATCAGGTCGTGTACATATCATGGCATACATGATCGATCCGACTGCCGAGGCGAACGGTATCCGACTCATGTTGTCCCTCTCTTCCTGAGTCTTAGGACACATGTCCTTAGACAGAGAGGTACCACGTACCATTGGAACCAATCCCCTCTTGGATTGTTCCATGTTGAATCGCTTCAACACTTTATCAATGTATGTACTCTGGGAGAGTCCAAGCAGCTTTCTAGATCTATCCCGGTAGATTTTTATTCCAAGAATAAAGGCTGCTTCTCCCAGATCTTTCATGGAGAATTTTAATGAAAGCCAAGCTTTCACCGACGTTAGCATGGGAATGTCATTGCCTATAAGCAATACGTCGTCGACATAAAGGACAATAAAAGTAAGTGCTCTCCCACTAACCTTCTTGTATACACAAGGGTCATCTGCGTTTTGCACGAAATCATATTCTTTTATGATCTCATCAAAACGCTGATTCCATGACCGTGATGCTTGCTTCAATCCATAAATGGATCGATTTAACTTACAAACCTTGTTTGCAAGTCTAGGTACGATAAAACCGTCAGGCTGTTGCATATAAACATCCTCCAAAAGGTTTCCGTTAAGGAAAGCGGTTTTAACGTCCATCTGCCATATCTCGTAATCGAAATATGCAGCTATTGCAAGCATTATCCGAATGGATTTAATCATGGCAACGGGTGAGAAGGTTTCGTCATAATCAATACCATATTGTTGACGATACCCCTTCGCTACAAGCCTAGCTTTGTACGTTTGTACGTTGCCATCCATGTCGGTCTTCTTCTTGAAGATCCATCTGCATCCAATAGGCTTTACGCCTTCTGGTGCATCAACCAGTGTCCAAACTTGGTTGGCGTACATGGAATCCATCTCGGACTTCATGGCTTCTTGCCATAAAGCGGAATCGATATTTTGTATCGCTTCCTCATACGTAGCCGGCTCATTATCCTCAATAAGATTAATATCTACATGAGGTGAGATCAGGAACCCATACCTCTCAGGTACTGTTCTGACTCTCTCCGACCTACGCGGTCCTTGTGTATGTGAAGTTTGTGGTACAGACTCATCCCGGATGGTCTGTTCTTGTTCCGTCGTTGATTCATTGCCAGGAACAGTATCACTACGATCTTCATCGAGTTCTACTTTCCTCCCACTTACCACTGCATTTAAAAAATCCTTCTCAAGGAAAAATGCTTGTAGAGCAACAAATACTTTGTTCTCTTGTGGGTGATAGAAGTAATATCCTTTGGTTTCCCTAGGATATCCTACGAAAAGGCATTTATCAGATTTGGGTTCAAGTTTGGTACCTTCCAAACGTTTAACATATGCCCAGCATCCCCAAATCTTCAGGAAAGAGAAACCTGGTTTCCTTCCTGTCCATATCTCATATGGAGTCTGTTCAACAGACTTCGACGGTACCTTATTCAAAATAAGTATAGCACTGTTTAATGCGTATCCCCAGAAGGATATTGGTAGCTCAGTGCGACTCATCATTGACCTTACCATGTCCAACAAGGTGCGGTTTCTCCGTTCGGACACACCGTTTAATTGCGGTGTTCCAGGAGGAGTCCACTGTGAAAGAATACCATATTCTTTCAAGTAATCTTGAAACTCATAACTTAAGTATTCGCCACCACGGTCTGACCGTAATGTCTTAATACTCTTCCCTGTTTGTTTTTCCACTTCGTGTCGAAACTCTTTGAATTTCTCAAAAGTTTCCGACTTGTGTCTCATAAGATACACATAACCGTAACGAGATGCATCATCTGTAAAGGTTACGAAGTAGTGAAATCCACCTCTAGCCTGGCTAGACATGGGCCCGCATACGTCAGTATGAACGAGAGCCAACAGTTCTGTGGCACGTTCACCTTTACCGCTAAAAGGTGATTTAGGCATTTTGCCTAAAAGACAAGATTCGCAGACGTCATATGAATTGGGATCAAATTCGTCCAAGTACCCACTCTTCGAAAGTGTGGATATGCGAGTCTTGTTGATGTGTCCCAGACGACAATGCCACATATAAGCTTCATCTTTTAGATTACTTCTTTTGAGCCTTTTGTTTGTCATTTTAGGAGATTCATTTATATTCAAAATATAAAGACCGTTATTTGCAACAGCTGTGCAAATTTCTGCATCATTTTTATATAAATAACACCCAGTGTTCCTGAATACAAAAGTGTAACCCTGCTGGGTTAACAAGGATACAGATATAATATTCCTAGTTAAACTAGGTACAAAATAACAGTTCAAAAGTTTAAGTCATGCCCTGAGGGCAGTTCTAAAACAAAAGTCCCTACGGCCAAAACAGCAACTGGTGTTCCGTTTCCACCCGTAGATCCATCTCCCCTGATGCCAGCACCCTGCTATCCTGCAGATCCTGCACATCAGTACAAATATGAGCACCACAACCAGAATCAAAAATCCAATTTTTAAAACTAGAAGTATTCATATTTATCTCAATAACAAACATACCAGAAGCGATAGCCTTGCCATCCTTGATATCCTCCTTCTGCCCTTTGCCCATTCGGCAGTCACGTTTCCAGTGACCCCTCTTGCCGCAGTTGAGGCAGATGTCGTGAGATTTGTCCTTTGGCTTCCTAGAAGCCACTGTCAACTTGCCTTTGCCCCTTTTCTTGAACTTCTTCTTCCTTGCACCTCCAATTGCCTTGGGGCCACCCTTTGGCGCATGAGAGGTCGATGCAAAATGCGCCTCGCGCTTGCTCCCCTTTAGGAGTTCCCTTTCGGACTCCTTCAAGATAGATAACAGCTCTCCAAGAGTGTCATCTGTATCCATCAACTTATAGTTGACTATGATTTGTTTCCAAGTATCAGGAAGTGACTGCAAGATCATATCTATAGTCAGCTCAGCCTCCAAGACTATTCCCATATTGGCCAACTCATCAATATCGGCGATCATTTGAGTCCCGTGGGCTTCAAACTGATGCGCCGTCTGTCATCCGGGAGCGGAAGAGTTTCCTTACTAGCTCGTACCTCTTCATCCGCTTATTGGTGCGGTGAAGATCACGCAATCTTGCCATCATGTTATAGGGATCCAAGTCCCTATTCTGGCGTCTGAAATGCTGGGTCATTGCAGCTAGCATAACTGACTGAGCTTGGTCACAATCATCACTATGAGTCTTCCATAACTCTAGCTCCAGTGGCTCAGTGGGTTTAGGCGGGAGAGGTCTCTGAATAGTATACAGTATCCTCTCAGCCCCAAGCACTATCTTGAGGTTCATTTCCCAGTCGGCAAAGTTTGTCCCTTTGAAGACATTATCGCCCATGATTATGTCGCGGATATTACCTTTGCCAGTCATCTTGACAACTATAGTCCAACTATAAAGTCAACGATGTTATGGGTACAGTCAAACTGTTACAAATAAAAATAACAATATATTAGTCCAACTAATTATTAAAATATTGACGAAATAATTTTGAAAGACGCGTAAGGCTAAGTATCTGAACGAAATTGCAAATTCAATAATAGCCTCCCACTATTTTCTTCAAGTTTCTAACCCTCTGTAGAGAACTCGGGAAATCTAATTTCCTAGTGGGCTAGGATCCCGTTAAATAACACACAACCTTGACTTTGGCCAATAAAAATTGTATGCTATTTAACATAGGTAGATCTCCATGATCAATTGGATCTCATCCAATTCCTAGATCCGGTTAGGTGGACATCCAAGTCCGAAACATATGTATAATGTCAATGTATCCAATACATTTTCCTAACCCTATCCTCCGAATCAACTAGGCCTTGGCTTTGGCCAAAAACAAACCTAATGATTCCAGTTAAGCGGGACCCATTGACGAGGAAAGTTTCGTAATCAATGTCGTTGGACAAAAAGTGATCTTGACTTTGGCCAATAAAAATCACGATTTGGACAAGACACCGATATGCAACAAAACTCTCATGATTCAAGTACATCCTAGATTGACAAAGGTCTTGACTTTGGTCAAAAACAAACCAATGCCAACTTCGGATCTTGAACAAGAACCATTCAATGGAAGGATATTCGCTTAATATAAATTGAGGGATTTTCGCGTAATTGGCAACCAATTTATTTATCTTTGTTAGGTCTCATCATCATACACCCTTAAGCATGCTTCTAAAACATCATAAAGCGCGTAAAGTAAATTAATAGTGATATGCGGATGGATATATAAACAACTTGTTCCTAGAACAAATCACTCCCTTCCTCTCCCCGCTAGCACTATTCTACTACTACCCAATTACATAATACAATAAGAGAAACCTCATTTACATTGAGGGGAATTAGGTGAGAAGAGAATACAAAGAGATAAAGAGATAAGGCTGGACACGCAGGTCCAATTTATAAATTCCAAATTTACAATAATTTCTAAAATTACCCTTTCCCTTCTAATATCCATCCGATATACACTATTCATTCATCACATACATATATATTCAAACAAGACATGCTTTTACAACCAATCTAATCCAATTAATTAGTCTTTGTTAAAGTGATCATCCAATGTTCAAACAACGGTTTGATTTTGCGCGAGTCCAACTCGATTGAGAATAAGTACATAAGGTACGAATTCGCGAATTATATCGAACTACTTATTAAATCTAATTTAATTCGTATTCAATACTAATTCAATTATTTAATTCCAAATTAAATGTTTACACTTTTAATGTGCTTTAAAGACTTAGATTCTAAATCTAATCCTATTGGGTCTCAAAGCCCAACTAACATCCAATGTTGAATTTAATTCAAGTCAAATGGGCTTAGAATTGATTTATTAAGGCTTGGGCTTTGGTCAATGTGGGTCAAACCCAATTACCAAGCCCAAATAAGGAATCACCCTTAAGTGCCATAAAACCAATTTTAAGCCCATAAGGCCCAATTAAATTATTAAAGCCCATTAATTAAATTTTAATATTCCAAACATTAAAGTCCAATTAATTAAAGTGTAATACCAAGATTAATATATTAAACCAAATATTTCAAAAATACCCATTTAATTTATTAATCATCAATTTTTCAAAAATAAATGTCCAACATTATTTTAACAAAAATCAACTCCTTTACATGTCCTATGTATTCGGCCAAGGTGAGTTTTTTGTGTCGATTTGTTTTTCAATCCGATTGAATTATTAATCTACGTCCCGTACACGTTCTAAGTCATCCAATGATCTTAAACACAAAAATTTCAATCCACTCCAAGTAGCAACACATTCGGCCAAGGCATGAATTTGGGGAAAAAATCATCCAATGCATTTTTCATAAAATTGATTCCATATAACATCATGTTATATACATGCAAGCATACTTATTAATCAAATTTCACAAGAACATGCTTTAATCAATTTGTCATACCATTCGGCCAAGGTCAAAATTTTGGGGAAAAATCATCCAATGCATTTTCATAAAATTGATTCCATATAACATCATGTTATATACATGCAAGCATACTTATTCATCAAATTTCACAAGAACATGCTTTAATCAATTTGTCACACCATTCGGCCAAGGTCAAAATTTTGGGGAAAATCATCCAATGCATTTTTCATAAAATTGATTCCATATAACATCATTCTATATACATGCAAGCATACTTATTCATCAAATTTCACAAGAACATGCTTCAACCAATTTTATCAAATTTTAACCTAAAGTATTTCATGCTTAACCATGGCTCCATGATACCATTGTTGGTTTCTATAATATGTCCCAAGGAAAGATTAAGCATACATGAAATACAACAAAGAATATATATAAAAGATGAAGTATGGCGGAATCATACTTACCAAGCTCTTGTGATGAAGAAAATCAAGCCAAGATGGAAGCTCCAAGGTTGATTAGGTTCGGCCAAGGAAGACAAGAAGAGGAAAGCTCCAAGCTTTGTGTATTCCTTGCTCTATGATGGTTTCCCTATCACCTCTTTTGATCCCTTGAAAGTGCTAGCCTTGCATGTGAGAAGATGTTCCAAACAACAACCTTTCTTCAAGCTTTTGGCAACCAAAATTGAAGAAGATGAAGACCAAAACTGCATGCAGTTTTCGGTCATAGAGAGAGAGAGAGAGAGAGAGAGATTTTTCTTAATTGATTTTGATACCAAAAATCAATTTATATTTATGCCATAATATTTATTAAATAATAATAAATCTATGACACAAGCCATGCAAAGGCTTAGAGTGTCAAACACTCAAATTCCATGCATAACCATTGAGTGAATTATACACTATCACCATGCAATGCATTATCAATAAAATAATGCATATAATGACATGTGTCATGTGGGCCCCACACGTTTCCAAATGAAAGTGGGCCCACGTGCACTCACGCGTTCGGGTTCGATATTTCCGAAATACCGAACTTACGTCGCGACGTTATTTAAATCGAATTTAAATAAATAATCGCGCCTAGCGAAATTATTATTTACGTCGCTAACGAATTAATTCTAAATTAACTCGTATGCCCGAATTAAAATCTAATTTTAATTTCGCGTCGAAATCGAATTTCGATTATTATATCGAATATAATAATTTTATCGATTAATTCCAAATTAATCGTTTCTCTCTCTAAATAAGGCACTTTATCCGAGATAAAGTTTCTCCGCAATTAATCCAAGATTAATTAAGTTCGAATCAAATATCATAGGTGAATCTTCAGGAAGCGACCCAAGAGATCTCCGGATATGTTGGCAGTAAATACGGTCGTCGGATAATCCGAACACGCACGTACCTCGTACTACGTTCTTACCGATTCACAAGACAAGGTTGGCTTCTAGCAAAGCGCCATGCCTACCCAATTCTCCAGAAATATTCTTATAGGAATATAAGATCTATATCAAGCGTAGTATACCGTAGTATTGCGTACATCGATCCAGTATCGGATGATCACATGCTAGGCCTGGGGCTGGAGATGTGTCTGCCCCGTACGAAACATATATCGGACATCAAGCAACTAGTCTCTTTAAATCGGACAATCCTGACCTAGTCATATTGTCCCGACGGTTGCAACCTTTTATAGAGTACTAGTTCTGTGTCCTGCGTGATCATCACCTCCATATGTCTGAAGCGATACTTCCATCTTGACATCACATCCAGTACACTACGATTCTCGATAAACCCAGAAGAGGTGTACACAGAACCGGTTAGGTCCCCAACCACCAAAACCAAAGTTTACCGATTGTCGCAAGTACTAGCGATGTAAGTCTCAGGTTAAGACCATATACACCTACCCTGATGCGGCCTCCCATAGACACGCAGACATACTACCAATGGGATTCCGCGGGGTCTATCCAGAGCGAAGCTGTTTTCCGTACCATCGGTAAAACACAACCTCCTATCGCACTTGCATAAGTATCCAATACTTAAATATATGAGAACTATGCCGTTGTGCCCTCACAACGTGCACAAGCGCAATACTAGTCTATTCCGCATTATCGATGTCCGATCTCGATAATACTCCGACTAGGGATATTTAATGATTAAACTTTTATAGATTGATACTGTCTCATATCATCTCAATCCAGTATTAATCATATGGACTTTCGCCATTTATAAATCAAAGTAAATATATTACAAAACGGCAAAAGGCAATTTCATTATCACATAGTTAATTTTGTACAATAATACAATATCATTTACAAACAGTGACGCTATGGGACATAATGTCTAACATCTTGTATTGAAGTATAATTTATGTTTGTTTATGTACTAGACCGACATCGGTTTCGACGTCAGGGACCAACTGCTATCAATCTGATCCAGGTAATGAATCATTGGCTAGCCTGTGAAACATATCCTAGTGTCCTTAAATGCACCAAGGAAACATAAGTTTCTGCTAATGAAGAAAATGAGCTACAAGTTAAGGTTTATTACAGGACTCTGACTTCCATGGAGATCCAGATGATAAGAAAAATATACACAGGATACATTTTCCTTAACGGTGGTTTTTGCGCTTAGTTGGCGTTGTTCAAAAGCAAGGCTCTCCATAGCTGATCCACCACTGAGGCAGAATTTATAGCGGCTCTTAGATCTATATGCCAAAAGAAGATTGTTTGGTATTAAAATTTTTTATCACAGAACTTGGTTGTGCTAGCCTAGCTATACGATCCGATCCATTGTACTGTGATTTAATAAACGGAGCCACATCGTGCAGGCTAAGGAGCCGAGGGCGCATTCCAAGTTTAAACACATAGAAAGAAAATACCACATAATTAGAGAGATTATTGAATGAAAAGACATAGTTTTCTTGAAGGTCAAGGACAATACAACATAGCAGACCCACTTACAAAGGCCTTCCCTTACTAAGTTTATTCGATAACATGTGGAGGAGATGGGACAATGGTACCATCCAGATTGGCACTAAGAAAGTGGGAGTGATGGGTTGTACTTGGAGTGTCCATCCATTTGTATATTTTATTCTTTATTAATAAAATGACTATATTTTCATTTCGTACCTCAAAAATGGTATTGTTGTTAGGGTGGTGCCGGATGCCAATCCGGATCATATTTATGTCTAATTCATGAATACGAATAATGCCTTTTCATAAATGACGTGTATATTAGACAAAGATCCTAGGATTTACATTGTAGTGCGCAGTTACAACGTAGTTTGTAATTGACATGGGAAGCGTCACTATAAGTTGTATATCCTTAAATAAAGTTTCTGGTCAAGATTTACTAACAGGGTCGGTTAGTAAAATTCGCTGAGACCAATAATGTCGTATATGATGACTTCGTCTGATGGTTTATCCCAATGAACCATGAGTCTCAGAAAGACTCGTATAGATAGTAAGGTGTTTATTTGATAAACACTGAAGACTCACTGAAGATTTCCAATAGATGGTACACCAACGTCAATAGGAATCTTATCGAGTTGAGCGAGCATATTGGTCCATCGACTTAAGATACCACAGTAGATATATGAGTTATCCTCCACACTTTAATGACAGTCATGTAACCAATCTATTTAGATCAGACCTCCGCCTATTCGTTGGGTGTGGACTGATGCTCATGATATCCAGTGCGTATCAAGATATAATTCGTCAGTCCTGTATACAGGGCATAGGTATTCTACACGTGTTTGCGATATAGTAAATCCATGGCCATGGTATAACTTCGGAAGCAAGTTCCGAGTGTTATTTAGAGATAGTAAATTTGAAAGTCTACTATATTATACCATAAGGATTTGACGTTCTTATCTATATCTTAGGTATAATATGGATAGACTCTGACAGATGGATTATACATATGCAATGACCTCGACTTGCATAATTTAGCGAGATTATCTATGGTCATCATAATTCATGAGTGGGTGAATTATGGACACGAAATTGGATTCCGTGATGGATAAACCTAAACTTAGAGAGTCTCGCAGTATGAAGTGTACTCATTGAGCACTTAGGCAACGCGTTATGAATAATACAGATTATTCATAATACTTCACCGAATTAAATGAGTTAATTCGAATCGTTTAAACGGTTAAACGAAAACACATGCTTTCGAGAATTTTGGTCAATTAATAATTAATGTGTATTTGTATTTGATACAATTTGATACATATTAATTAATTGTCAAATGAGATTTTGACACTTGCCATTAATATATGTATTTGTTATTTAATGTAAATAAAAATACATATATAATAATAATTATTATATTAATTAATTATTGAGTTATATAAATGTTAAATATTTAAATAATTAAAAGATATCTATATTTCATAATTGTTATGTTATATGGCTAATTATTATTGGTACATGTGGCATATTCTAATTAAACTTTAGGTGTGCAAATTTGATTTGCTAACATAAAGTTTGATTTAATTTAATTAGATGAAATTTGAAAAATGACCAAATTACCCCCTCAAAGTCGGCAATTGTGTCTTCAAAAGGGAAAAAAATTTTCTTTTCACTTTTAAGGCTTACCATGGCCGAATATAATCTTCCAAAAAGCTCCCAAATTCACTTGAGGATTCAATAGGGAAAAGTCAAGAAAATCAAGAAAAAACCTATGAAATTTAAGAGATTAAAGGTAATCCTCAATATCCCTAAGCTTGGAAAGTATTTTTCTTGTTCTTGATCATCTAGATTGATTCTAGGGTTTCTTCTTTTCTTAGAATTTGAGAATTTTTATTTGA
>SKCR01045878.1:0-46640 GCA_019454045.1 Zanthoxylum bungeanum
GAAAGAGAGTGGTTAATCTAAAATTTAATTCAAAGATTAAATAGATAGAAAACAATAATTTTGGAGTTAAACTTTATGCGCGAGAAGAACCTAAGGTTGTAACTTCACCTAAGCATGCACGCAATGAGTCCATGCATGTTCCATTCAGTTGGACTGTCGTTACTAATTATTAACCTAAAACACTAAATTATTCACAAGTCTATTTTGATGGTCATGTAAATATATTCTGAATAAATCAATTAACTATATGTCTATGTTAATTAAATTAAACCGACTTCATTAAAGTGAGGTTCTAATCTTGGCTACGTATGCTCTTTAGGTATATATATATCCTCCAGGGAAATCTATTCAACAAATAAGATCACACACTATTATTCTCACGGCTAATCCAAATTCCCTCCGTCGAGTTCCTAAGGATTTACCAAGACTATTATATTATTGGCCAAACAAATAAAATAAGCATCAAAACATAGAGAATTATAAATAAAAAATAAAAAACCCAAAGGAATAAAAATACGCAATTAAATTAATTAAACATGCTCGAGATCCATTACAACCCTAGATTTAACGAATTAACTACTCATAATATTCAATAAACTCATGCTAATCATTTTTTATATAAAACAAGCACTCATAAAAGATAAACTTTAGAGAAAATGGAAGAAAGAACTAATGTTGCAGTTTCGCCTTCAAACTCCAACATCAATTGAAGTACTCTTTCTTACCTTGCTCTAGGCGTTCTTCTATGCTCTGGAGGCTCGAAAATATGTTACGAGACCTCCCTTAGGTTTTAGGACGAACTTATGCTTATATAGGAGGTCTTGGGGGTCTTTCATTATGAAAAATCGAATCCGGGACGAAATGGGGACACACTTTCTGCGTTGTGACGCACAATACCATGGGCATCGAAGAATGCCTAGAGCAAGGCAAAGACGAGTGCTTCAACTGATGCTGAAATTTCCCCAACAACGGCATAAAAAACTTGATCGTGATTTTATAAATCTAGCACGCAAGCGCACATATCTCTCAAGTAATATAATGACTATTAGTCGTATGTCGAACCCACATGGACTTAATACTTATTTTATTAATACCAAAACTAACCTACTTAACTTAAACTGAAATATTGAGATGAGAATTTGATTTAATCGAATTTAACAGAAATTAAACAAATAACAAACGTTGGAAAACCTTATAGATAGAAGAACTTAGGGTTACAACTTTACATAAGCATGCACGCAATGAGTCCAGACATTTTCCATTCAATTGGATTGTCGTTACTAATTATTAACCTAAAATACTAAATTATTCACAAGGCTCTTTTGATGGTAATGTAAATATATTCAGAATAAATCAATTAACTATATATCTATGTTAATTAAATTAAACCGAATTCATTTAGGTCATGTTCTAATCCTGGCTACGTATGTCATTTAGGTATATTTCTATCATGTAGGGGACTCTAGTCAATGAATAAGATGACACGCTATTATTCCCATGACTAACCTGAATTCCCTCCGTCGAGTTCCTAAGGATTTATCAAGACTATTTTATTGTTGGCTAAATAAATAAAATATACATTCAAGCACATAAAATAATAAATAATCAATAACGATCTCAAAAGAATAAAAATATACAATTAATTAGGTCATGTTCTATTCCTGGCTACGTATGCCCTTTAGGTATATTTCTATCATGTAATGTTTGGGATCCATTAAAACCATAGATTTAATGATTTAGTTACTCATAATATTCAATAAAAATGAGTTAATCAATATAATAAGTCAAGAACTAATAAAAGATAAAGCTAGAGAGAAAATGGAAGAAATAAACTCTCGTTTGCAATCTTCGTCTCCAAACTCCAACTCCAGTTGATGCACTCGTTCTTGTCTTGCTCTAGGTATTCTTCAATGCTCTCAGAGGCTCCAAAATATGTTTGAGTCTTTTCTTAGGTTTTGGAATGAATATATGTTTATATAGGAGGTCATGGAGTTCTTTCCTTATTAAAAGTTACATCTGGGATGAATTGAGGACGCACCTTCCATGTGGCGACGCGCTGAACGCACATCGTGTGATGGTAAGAATGATTTCTCATTCCAGTGGCTAAAGTCGTTAAACGAACCGTGCGGAAAAAGCCGATGGATGATCTTTTCTAAAATCTATGTTTTTTAATATTTTCTTTTAATCTAATTAAAAGCATATATATGTATATGTAGACATTGTATTTTTAGCATAAACCCCAATGATGAGTCTCGTATAGAGGTACTACCCGATAAGTCGCGGAAGTCACGGGAAACACATGTCGGAAGGGAAAATTCTATAATTAATAGCTCGTCAAATTTAAACTCGCTAGTTAACCGCAGGTTCGCCCAGTCGATTCCTGTTTTAAACATTAATCTTGGCCCAAAACCCCTGCACCCATCCAAAGCCCATACGCACCCCTCCAAAGCCCACATGTATAACCCTAACCCTAATGCACCACTTTAAAACATAACCTAAACTAAACCCTAATCTCGGCTTCTCCCCACACACATACATGACAGGTCACAATTCATAAAAAAAAACCCTAATCTCTCGACACACATCTCCATATTCTCTCTTATCCTCTCTCTCCTCTCTCTAGCCTGGACTCTTCACGCCTCATTCTCCCCCACCAATTCACTTACACGGAAAAACATACAATAAAACCCTAAAAGACACGACTCTTTTCTCTCACATACTCACGCTGTCTCTCTCCCCTCTCTCACATTGTCACAACAAACCCTACATTGAAAACAGCCAAATTATTTGGTCACATATTTATTATTCCGCATTTATTTCGTGTCATTTGTCTTTTTATTATTTCGTATTTAATTTACATTTATTGTTGTTTTATTATTCCGCACTTATTTTGTGTTATTGACCTTCCTTGTTATTTCACATATTTGTCTCTTCGGTTATTTATTGTTATATGAATTATCATATTTCATGTATGTCTACATTGTGTTAATGATTGCGTGTTATCCCTTGCGGTATATCAGATGGAAATCCAGACATAAATTCCGTAGCCAAATCCGAATGGATGGTAGTGCGGTATGTACTTGGGATATAAATCCACGTACCGCTCGGGAATATTCATGTATGCGTGTTTATGTCCCTAGTTATGCTATTTTTGTAAAGACGTTTGAACGCGTTTTCGAACGCTACATGATTGTATGCATTCGACCTTATCCCGTTCGAACGCATTTCTGAACGCTACTCGAACGCATGTATTCTATCTTGTCATGCATCACATCTCATCCCGTTCGAACACATTTCCAAACGCTACACGAACGTGTGCATTCTGCCTCACTCCGTTCGAACGTGTTTCCGAACGCTACACGAACGCGCACATTAAGTGAACAAACTTCTTTTTATCATATTTTATGCATGTTTGTCTCTTTGATCCTTTCTTTTACATTATGCACTTGATTATCTGCCATTATTATTAACATTTCGATTATTATTGTTAATTTACATTATCACGTTTCTTTGTTTAATATACTTGTGGAATCATGCATTTGTTTTCATCTTTATTCATGTCTATGGGTGTGCAAAGTTGTGTGTTATTTGAACTATCTTGCATGTGTTGCATAAGACTTGGTTACATTATTGCATAAATCTTTTCATTACAATTGGCATAAGTAAGGGACCATTCCTAACCCAAACGATTTGAGGTCTTCCCTTGCGAGGGGTGAGTGCGGCCTTAAATTATTTCCCAGTTCACACTGGGTGGTGACTCCTTTATTCTCCGGTTTAGTCCCCCGCGGGCTACTCCGTACTCCCAATGGGCCGCGAGCCTGGACAGCGTCGCCTCTGTTCCTACAATATGTAAAGAAGAGTATAGCAAGTATACCTCCAATGAGCTAAATCCGAAAAGCGAATTGTCTCTGGTTGCCTCCAATCGTATCCATACACTGAATCAGTTGACTAATCTTTTCATTTTCATTTGTCATTCAAGGCTTAAATTAATTTCCTACGGATTAGGAAATAACTTGGGCTTAAATTTTGAAGAGGAAGCACAAAGGAAACAAGTTCCTTTTACTTCCATCTCTAACACTTAGGAAAAATAAAGAAAATATTTTCTCTCCCACTATAGCCATAGCCGAAATTTCCCTAATGTGTGTGCTCTGGATTTTTATTTCATTTGTGCATTATATACCCAATGACCATTAACCTAAGTCACCTAGTGACTTTATTCTACAATAGCAAGTTACAAGGTATTGTGCCTTTAATTTAACCTTCAAGCAACTTGTTATAACAGGTAACAAGTTACTTACCATGTGTCAAGTGTCTATTAGTTTACATAAAACAAACAATATATTTTTAATATTTACTTAATATTAAATAATTAATAAAATCAAATATCTTATATTTAATTTTATTAAGTAAATAATATAATTAAAGTATTTCAAATAAATCCACACAATTGATCACATATCTAATTTGGTGGATTTAATAAGATCTTGACACTTGTCAACAAGTGATAGTGCCAAGTGTCACTATAATTCTTTAACAAATGGCCAAATCAAAATTTTCCAAAATAAAATAAAATAAATATCTAGATATTCAAATTTATATATAAATAAATAAATATTTAATTTAAATATAAAATCAAATATATGTATTTAATGTAAGCTTGCCACTTGGCAAAATCAAATGATGCCATGTGTAAAGATAAAAATTGACACTTGTACAAATCAAAATTTGATATGTGTAATGTTAATTAATCTCTAGATATTATATTATAATATCAAATATTATAATTACAAATATCTCATTATGTCATAAAAAACTTTATCAGTCTCTCAACTATCCGCAAATCACATTTACGGTATTTATAAAATCAACAGAATATTTCCTATATAAGCGGGTGCTAGCGCGTCAATATCAGGAAATATTTTGTACTTTACCGATAAAGTAGATAAATTACATTGCGATCATATATCGAAGAAATTTAATTAATTCATGAATCATTCGGTTAATGTGTGTGACCCTTTGGGTTCTCCGTGAGTTGGACATGAGTCGATACGAACATGTTCGTATCACTTCGGTACAACCTGTTGAGACCAAAGTTCTCAACTATTATGAGTGACCTCTAACAAGGTGTCATGACCTCCAGACACAAAGAATAAAATATCGGATAAAACCATATAGATGTATTTACGTGTAGTAAAGCCCCTCTATTGTCGACTCTCGATCGAGTACGGGCCATGAAGTCGTCAAGCCCCTAACTCGATCATAGGGTAAGGAAATTAATCATATACGGAATATACGTATCCAAAAATCAAGTTTTCGAAAGACGCATGCTCCGGTCGAAGACTTAATCCCCGTGTATGATATTTTCTTCTAGGATCTCAAGCTCAAGTATCTGAGCCAGCAGATTCCATCTCGACGATCACATGTCCTCATACATTAAGAACACATTGCCAGCAAGCTTTTTTCATCAGGAGTGACGAGCTCAGTGTAATATACATAAGTGAACAATGTGTCTCAATGCAGACGGTGGTCGTGACATCTCAGGTCAAAAGACTATTGGTACACTAGTATGATTGTACGATGAATCATTGACTGTGGATAATCGCTCATGTGATTCGTAGCATTTGGTCACATTTGTTGGGGTTTTCTCAAAGGCGCATGCGGAAGTACTGTTCGGGCGAATCGTAACTTTAAAAACTTTTAAAATAACCAAATAAATTATTCAATATCCAATATGAATAATTCATTCATATTTCACCTAAACATATTTATTCGATATCAAATAACGACATAAATAAGTTGGAAACATTACATAATTTTTATGAAAACATTTTTCCATAAAATGACATAAAATATGTTTTTGTCCGAACCGACCAACCAACACACATGGGGCTGCCCAGGTCAACCCCAATAGTATTTGGGCAGTTCATGGGCTGCCCAAACAGTGACCAATTCACTATTTGGACAGCGGACACCCGGTAAGCCAGAGACTCACCTGGTAACGCCGTTTTTCTCTTTTTTCACATATTTCAACTACGAAATAATTTCCGACAATTGTTCCAACACCCAAAACACATCCAATATATTTATACAACATACTTTTCATCACCAAAATCACAGAAATTCCAGATCTGATTTGGTAACTAAAAATATCATTTTTCATGCTTTAAATCCAATTTTTTCCAACATTAATCATATTAATACTTACATAACCAAAGTCACCACAAATGAAGAACTCAAGAGCAATTCTAGGAGTTACAAGAGTGGTCATAACACTCTGGAATGGCAACAAGTCATCAAATGACAAAATTGAACTAATATTACACTAATATCATTCAATCTAACTTTACACATGCATTAAGCCTCCAAATCCATCTTCCAAATCAAAAAGCCCCAAATATAAGAAATGAAGAAAACCTAGAACTATTCTAGATGCTCAAGAACAAGAAACAAGCTTTCTAAGTTTAAGAGTTATGAAGATTACCTCCAAATCTCCTAATTACCTTAAACATTTTTTATTGATTTCTTCATTTTTTTCCTTGTTTCTTCAAACAAATTTTGGGAGCTTTTTGTCTATGGAGGTTTCGGCCATGGCTCCAAATTGCAAGAGAAAAGAAAATTTTTTAACTTAAAAAATTGGCCATGACCGACTTAGGGGCATTTTGGTCATTTGATTAATTTAATCTAATTAAATAATAATAAGTTTTAAGTTAACAAATCCAATTTGTATACTTCAAGCTTAAAAGAATCATGCCACATAACCAACAATAACCAAACATATTGCATAACAATTATGTAATATTGATATAATTTAATTATCTAGATATTTAACATTTAAACGCCTAAATAAATAATTAATGCGATTATTATTATATATGTATTTTTATTTACATTAAATAACAAATACATATATTAATGGCATGTGTCAAAGTCTCATTTGACAATTAATTAATATGTATCAATTTTAATCTTGTATCAAATATAAATACACATTAATTATTAATTGACCAAAATCCTCTAATGCATGTATTTTCGTTTAACCGATTAAACGATTGAAATTAACTCATTTAATCCGATGAAGTATTATGAATAATCTATATTATTCATAACGCGTTGCGCAAGTGCTCAACGAGTACACTTCATATTGTGGGACTCTCTAAGTTTAGATTTATCCGTCACTGAATCAAATTTCGTGTCCATAATATTGGGGTTTTATCAGGGCGGCGCAGCGGAAGAAGCGTGGTTCGGATGAAATCGAAGTTATAATTTTTAAACTTACGAATAAATTATTTAATATCCAATATTAATAATTCATTCATATTTCACCTAAACATATTTATTCGATATCATATAAGGACATAAATAATATAGAAATTCCGCGAAACTTTTACGAAAATATTTTTCCGTAAAATAGCATAAAATGCATTTCCAGCCGAACCGACTGACCAATGCTCATGGGACTGCCCAGGTCAACCCCAAAAATATTTGGACAGTTCGTGGGCTGCCCGAACAGTGACCAATTCACTGTTTAGGCATCAGTTACTTGGTAACGTTGTTTTTCGCCGTTTTCGCGTATTTTCACTCCTAAATATTTTTCGATAAATATTTTTCTTAGTAATTAAAATAAGCCAATTTATTCTAATTACTCAATAAATAAAAACTGAATTTTTATCTCAAAAATCAGATTTATCATTAATTGCCGAATTAACCCCACAACTTGGCATTTTGATCATTTTGGTCCTTAAAATGTCAAATACATATTTAATTGATTTCAAATCAATCCCAAAATGATTTATACATGTCTAATACATGAAAATACAATTTACAATAAAAATTCCCAATTTTTCTGAAATTGTCGAACAGCCCCAATAATTTCCAGGATTTGCAATTTGGTCCTTTTTAGTTCAAAACATATCAAGATCAAATCCAATCAATCCCAAATTTAATATACATCATATATACATCACATTAAATTAAATATATGAAAAGTCCCAAATTTGGAAATGGTTATGAACCCTAATTTTATAATTTCCATAATTGACAAATTAAACCAAATTAAACAAAATAAATACTTTAATTCACCAAACAAGTCTCACCACTTGAAATAACTTAAGAATAATTATAGCTTATATATGAATGACTAAGTAACTCTAGAATGACAACCTTGATTACTAATTAATCAAATAAGCTTAATTACTCCTAGTAAGCTTATTAATTAATCATACATGCAAAACATCTCCAACAAGTTTCCAATCACAATAATTCACATAATTAAAGAGTAGAGAAAATTCTAAACCACACAAGTTGAAGTATAGAATTGAGAAAATAAGTTCTTAATTAAAGAAAATTGGAAATAAGTTACTAAAACTCCAAGTTTCAAGCATTTCCTTTAGGTTCTTCACTTTTCTCTCAATCTTTCATTAGTAAATTTTTAGAAACCTTGTGTTGTATATGAAAAATGAAACAAAAAAATCTTATATATTTATTTTCCAAATTACCGAAAATTAAGACAAATAAATGGAATAAGACTTTTTCAATTTGTTTGATTTTCATTGGAACAAATTTCACTTAATATCAAGATAACTTTTATCTTTAATAAAGCAAAACTACAAGTGTCACCAATGGTAGCATGCCATTTCCAAAACAATAATCATGAAATAGATATTTACAATTTAATTAATTTAATTACTTAACATTTAAATAATTAAATAATTAAATACGAATATCTTAATATATGTATTATATTTACTTTAAATATTAAAATACATATATATATATATATATAAATGATATATGTGAAATATCACAATTTGATATTATATTAATGTGTATTAAATATAAATACACATTAATCCGTAAATGACTATTAGGTCCCGATCGCATGAATTTTTCATTTAACCGTTAAACGAGTTATAAATAATCAGTATTATTCATAAAAGTTGCACTAGTGCTCTACGAGTTTATTTCATTAGTGAGACTCTCTAGATTCAGACATATCCATCACGAAATCCAATTTCGTCTCCATAAATCACCCACCTGTAAATTATGACGACCACGGATAAACTTCTGAATCATACAGGTCGAGGTCATTACATACGTATAATCTCTCTGTCACATGTATCCAGATTATTCCAGAGATATAGATATAAACGTCAAATCTCTATAGGTATAATCTTGTCTACGTATCTATTAGCAATATTCTAAATAACACTCGGAACTTACTTCTGAAGTATACCATAGCCATGGATTTAATAGATTGCTAATCATATAATAAATACCTATGTCCTGTACACAGGACTAGCGGATCATATCTTGATACACACATGATATCATGAGCATGAGTCCACACCCAACGAACATGCGGAGGTCTGATCTAAATAGATCGGTGGCGTGATTGCCATCAAAGTGTGGAGGATAACTCAAATATCTGTAGTGGTATCTCAAGTCAAAGAATCATTATACTACTCAACCCGAGAAGATTCCGATTAACGTTGGTGTATCATCTATTAGGTAATCTTCGGTGAGTCGTTCAATGTTTATCAAATAAACACATACACGTCTATACGAGTCTCCCAAGACTCATGGTTCATTGGGATAAACCATCGGACCAAGTTCGACATACGACATGTATTGGTCTCAACGGATTTTACCAACCGACCCGTGTCAGTAAATCTTGACCGGGAACTTAATTTGATAATATATTTTTAGTAGTGACACCTCTCAATGTCAATTACAAGCTACGTTGTAATTGCGCACTATATTATATATTATCGGGTCTTTGTCTAATATATATATATATATATCACTAAACATGATTTAGTTCTAATCTAATGAATGAGATCGAATATATATAATAAAAGACAAGAGGTGCAACCATAAATAAGTAATATTATGGAAAAAGGTATTGCTCGTATTCATGAATCAGACATAAATATGATCCGGATTGGAGCTCCGAGCACCAACCCTAACACATAATTCACCCACTCATAAATTATGACGACCAATGATAATCTCGCTAAACTATGCAAGTTGATGTCATTGCATACATATAATCCCTCCGTCACAGGCTATCAATATTATACCAGAGATATAGATAGGAACGTTGAATCCCTAATGTATAATATAGTCGACTTTAAAATTTATGATATCTTAATAACACTCGGAACTCGCTTCCTAAGTATACCACAATCATGGATTTACTAAATCGCAAACACGTTCAAGATACATATGCCATGTACACAGGACTGACGAATTCTATTTGATACTCACAAGATATCATGAGTATGTGTCCACACCCAACGAACAGACAGAGGTTTGATCTAAATAGATCGGTGACGTCACTGTCATCAAAGTGTGGAGGATGTCTCATATATCCACAGTGGTATCTCAAGTCGAATGACCACTATGCTACTCGACTCAAGAAGATTTCTATTGACGTTGATGTACCATCTATTAGGAAATCTTCGATGAGTCATTCAGTATTTATCAAATTAACACCTACACGTCTATACGAGTCTCCCAAGACTCATGGTTCATTAGGATAAACCATCGGACCAAGTCTCGATATACGACATGTATTAGTCTCAACGGATTTTACTAACTGACCCGTGTGAGTAAATCTTGACCAAGAACTTTATTTGAGAATATACAACTTATAGTGACACTTCTCAATGTCAATTACAAACTATGTTGTAATTTCGCACCACGTTGTAAATCCTGGGGTATTTGTCTAATATATACATATCACTAAATCAGATTTAGTTTCAATCTAATCGTAATTAGATCGAATACGTATATAAAAATAAGAGGTGCTTTCATTAAGTAAGTAATATTATGGAAAAATGAATTGTTCGTAATCATGAATCAGACACAAATACGATCCAGATTGGCACTCCGAGCACCAACCCTAACAATTTCTCTCAGTTGCTCTAGTGCCAGTCCACGGTATCATATACACATCTTAATGTGTATCACATACTCATAGCCCTCAAGAGTTTACTTAGCACTCAAGAGGTAGGCAATAACAAGTAGGTCCGCTATAACATATTGAGTTTGTCCAACAAACCCAATCGTTTCTCTTAGCCAGCATTATTCATATTTTGTAGATTCTAAGTTATACATCAATATGACTTAGATGCGACATGAATTTTGTTCTATAGCTACTGAGTTGTCTATGTATGTAAGGATCAAATCTAAAATACTATGCAGACAACCGCAAACACAACACTAATATTAAAACTTCTAATATATAAAGTCACTTTGTAACTTCATAAGTCAATACTTCATAAGTTACAACTAATTCCACTAACATAGTAGAATCATCCCTGACACTCTCACTGTATCTTTTCTGACTTTATATAACATAAATCATCTAATGTGATAATTAGACTCAAAACTAATTTGATCCTAATGGTTGCGGATTAAATTCTCCATGAATAAAAAACTCACTCTTAATATCTCAAAGATAACAAATAGCATGTTTCAAGATACATTCTATTGTGTACAGCGTATCAAAATAGCTCGTAAAAATTACGATTAAATCGATATCTATAATCGCACATAATATAGTATTCATTATGCCATCATCAAATGATGCATGAATGTCTAGACATTTTAATCAATTTCTCTTTCGACAAAGGAATCATCCTTTATGAAAGATGAAAACTATATACAAGAGACACACTAACTGTCAAACAATTATACTAACTGTCACACAAATAGTCTTGATATGTCCTTTATTAGATCATATCTAATTCATGACTAATGAGAGTATCTCACAAGTCTCTTGTTTTATATCGTATATAAAACTTTATATCAAATTTAACAGAGACTACTCTCACTTCTTTCACGGAGAAAAGAAGACTTAAGTAAACATTTTACCTCACAAACATCTCATTATTACATTAATAATGATAACGTCGTTAGGATATATAATACAAGAAAGAATTTGTACGCTCCCACTAACCCTACTATCACATATGTATTCTCTATGCTTTGATAAAATCAGACAATCTGACTGATATCAAAATTAGAGAACACAGATTTCTGGAAAGCTCATATGAGTCTACAATAGGCTCTATAAGCTAGTATATCAAACCGTAATTTTAGCATAATACAAACACCATGGCCATTCTAGAATGAACTCTTCAAACAAAGAAATCACAATAGATCCCTTATTCAAAGAAATCATTCAAAAAATGCCACTTTACATTCATAGCTAAAATCATAGTTTAATATCAACATTAACCAAAAGATCTTTAATTGTTCAATTAGTACGACTCGAGACAAGTTTTTTAAGAATCTACTAAGACTGGGCAACGGATCGGATCGAGTCAGATCCGATCAAATCGTTTTTGGTTCATTTGTCGAATTTCAGATTGAATCGGATAAATTTGATAACTATGGGATCGAATCAGATTTTATCCGATTTGATAACAAATCTGAATCCGATTTGATAACGGATTCGAATCCGATAGAGATTCCGATTTGATAATAAATCCGATTGTAGATTCGATTTGATAACAAATCTGATTCGATAACGGATCTGATTCAAAAAATTGACCTAAAAATTTGTAAATTTATTAGGGGTGTCCATAGGGTCGGGTCAACCAGCGACCCGACCCAACCGACCCGACCCGACCCGCCCGAGTTCATAAAAAAATTTGTAAAATTTCGACCCGACCCGACCCAAAATTTTCGGGTTAGGCAACGAGTTTGATCCATTGACCTGACCCGACCCGACCCCATACAAATTTATTATTTTTCTAAAATTTTTATTATTTTTCTAAAATATTTATTATTTTTCTAAAATATTTATTATTATTTTTAAACTTTTTACTATTATTTCATTTGTTTATTACATTTTTGTATTAAAACTGTATATATATGATAATTTTTTGGACATAAAATAACTAATATTTATATTTCAAAATAATTAATTCATTAAAAAATTATTTTTTTAAATGACCCGACGATCCGACCCGACCCGAACCCGATCGGGTTCCACTTCCCTGTGACCCGACCCACAACCCGACTTTCCATTGACCCGACCCGATCGAGCCTAATAAAATTTCAAAAAACCCGAACCGTGAACACCCCTAAAATTCATAATAATTTTATCGAATTGGATCAGATAATTTAAAATTCAAATCTATTTTATCGAATCGGATCTGTTATCGAATCGGATCTGTTATCAAATTGAATCCACTATCAGATTCATTATCAAATCGGATGCTCTATCGGATTCAGATTAGTCATCAAATCGAATTTATCTGATTCTTTAAAATATCAAATCGGATCGAATAAATCCGATTCGATTCGATAGTTATCAGATCAAATCTGATCCGATCTGATAATGACTCAAAATCCAATCGAACCAAATAAATCAACTCTTATCGAATCAGATCAGATTCGGATTCGGTCTGATCCGATCCGATCCGATCGAAATTCGATAATGCCCACCCCTAGAATCTACGATAGATTGCTGAGTATAACATTTCTCACTGTCGTACTATAAAGGTCAAACTTTTAAAAAGCTCACTATGCTTTTGTTGCACAAATAATTTGCACATTTTATGAACAATTCATAAAGAAAGCTTAATCAAGTTCAAAAACTTGATCGTAGTAAGCTACGAACAAACTTAAATCTATGATACAATGCTAACTTCCGAAATCGATACCAAGTATCGCTCCCACTATAAGTTATATGATAATTTTCTTTGATAAGAAAACAACAAAACCATTAAGTATCAAATACTTCGCAAATGATTCTGACATCCTATTGGACTTATATAGAAGATGTCTAAGGGTCTTTCCATCTTATTAATTATGTAGTTCCGTTTATAGTTTATCATTCTCACAATTGACTTCAATAAGTCAAGTCTTTTCTACAATGGTCAACATCTAATGTTACACACCAAGTAATAAAATAATTCGATTACTTGGGATCGTAGAAAAGATATTCCATCAAATAGAATACAATATTCTATTAAATAGAACAAATGATAAACTTTTACTTGTACCTACGAGGCGCAAGTACCTTTTAATTATATATACATTATACAAAAGAAAGATTCAAATCTCAAACTTTTCAAGATTCGAATTTTCTACCTATACATATCATATACGTAATTGTAGAAACAAATGGAACCTTAATTAAAATGATGAATTGGTGTTTCTGGAGCATATCCCCAAGAGTATTGAAACTATCAAACGAATCAAATCGTATAGGATTCGATTTCTCTCACTGACTAATTCCATCACGATGGAATCGTACAAGAATAATATTGAGTAAGAATCATATTCATTGAATAATCTTAGAACTAATTGCCATAAATTCATATGTTTGATCGAATCAAACATCTTTGAACAATTCAAAGATTCATGATGAATTTTAAAGATATCGTTTTCAAAACTTCAGATCGAATGTCTTTGAACTAAAACATATTAAAAGTTCTAGAACCATTCAAGACGTTCAATATGTGTTCTTTTAGAAACATGTAACTAAGTCATGAAAACTCATTAACTAAGTTGCGAAGTAAAGAAAACTATCTGGGGTAATTTATAATTCATTAAACTACATACATCCAATGTATTAGTTTAATAAATCTATGGTCCAATAACGATCATCGGTTAAATGAGATTTAATCACATTCCCGAATACAATATTCATTAAATGGATAATGATATGTGGTGTGATCTCGTATCAGACTATCTTTTACCATATAGAATAAGCATCTAATGCTTAAATCATAAAATCTCATAAAGCATTGTTCTAAATTATTTAGTTAACTGAATATTATTCTTAATATTTATCTCTTCATTAATGACACTACTAGTCGTATTAAAATATGTAACAACTGTTTATAAAGAACAAGTAATTATCTAATAGTCACAAGTTCTGATATCAAATATCAAAACAATCATTAAACACTATTTTAAATAACTAGACAATAGATCTAGTATCCAATACCTATAGTTGTCGTGTTGTGAAAATCAATATTATTTACAGAAAACTATACACATCTCCTTTATTTAGCTTTATTATTTGCCTTCAACTATTCACAACAATTGTAAATAATTAATTAACAAATTGTGTCAGACACATTACATCTAAAAGTCACTAAAGCCAAGAAACGTCATCATTAGATAAACAAATACCTAATGGGTTTTTTTAATGCCAGACAAGAATCTCAAGACATGAACTAATTCACGTCAATTCTTACTACAAAAGAAACTATTATCTCTACAGAATTATATCCTAAAACGGATAACTATATAGATTACCTAATGTAACTTAGTAATTAAGTCACTAACCATCTTGATTTTTCAAGAAAAGCAAAACAACATTTCCCGATGGTTTTGACTAATCTAACAATATCCAAGCCTACTCTTAATCTAGAACCTATTTTAGAAATCTGAAACCATAAGAAAAGTCAGAAAACATATATATAAATAATATGCATGCAGTGGATTAGAAGTTTAATTCTATATACACAATAGAATAGAGGAAACATAAGCAACAATTTTCTTAATATTACACACTGTCTTAGTTATGGATTTTTAACCCAGCAGTGCCTCCCAATAATTTACATAATACCGTAATCCCCAACAGAAAATGGGAATCCAATAATTAAATTGAATTCCATAATGAGAAGTGGACCATATTAATATATTTTGACTCACGGCTTTAGTACGTTCTCGCCTATGTATATTCACAAGTAGACAACTCATTATCAATCACACTCACTGTGACTCCTGATTTTGGTTCTAACCATTTCTCGTTGTGACAGCTTTGGCACTTTCACAAGGAGGCGTATCAAGACTTCACTTGTCAGTGACAAACTCAAGCTACCGATGTAGTCCTGATAGCTTTGGCACGTTCAGGATTTCCACTTTCACTTGAATTTGTCTCTTATCGTTTAAGTTCTACGGGCGCAAATGAACTACCATCAGCCATAACTGCACAACTTTAGCACGATACAGCTACAGCATCAGGAAATCATTTGCATCCATACTGACAAGGCGGACCAAGAAACAAGTATTCATAATACTAGTTACTTTAATGCCTTGTCTAAACAGAGATATTCCTAAATAGGGTTTTATTCTACATCAAATGCAGATTTTAATCTAGATCAATTTCTCAACAGTTTAATTCTACTTGGAAAAACATAACTTAACTTAACCATTAAATCTCCGTTATATTTTCCGTTAGCGTAGAACCAAAAATTAAGAAACATCTAAATTACATGCATGTGCAAATATAAAAATTGAATTATATATCATATATCAAACATGATAAATGTAATGGATGAAGGATCAAACATGCTCTGATACCATTTTTGTTGGGGTTTTCTCAAATGCGCATGTGGAAGCAATGTTCGGGCGAAATCGTAACTTTAAAAACTTTTAAAGTTACCAAATAAATTATTCAATTTCCAATATGAATAATTCATATTTCACCTAAACATATTTATTCGATATCAAATAACGACATAAATAAGTTGGAAATATTATGAAACTTTTACGAAAATGTTTTTCCGGAAAATGACATAAAACACATTTTTGTCTGAACCGACCAACCAACACACATGGGGATGCCCAGGTCAACCCCAATAGTATTGGGTAGTTCATAGGCTGCCCAAACAGTGACCAATTCATTGTTTGGACAGCGGACACCCGGTAAGCCCGAAACTCACCCGACAACGTCAGTTTTCACCGTTTTCGCATATTTCAACTCCGAAAATTTTTTCGAAAATTGTTCCAGTGTCCAAAATACATCCAATACATTTATACAACATACTTTTCATAACCAAAATCACAGAAATTCCAGATCTGATTTGGTAACCATTATCATTTTTCATGCTTTAAATTCGAATGTTCTCAACATTAATAAAATTAATACTTACACCAACCAAAGTCATCACAAATGAAGAACTCAAGAATAATTCTAGGAGTTACAACAGTAGTCATAACACTCTAGAATGGAAACAAGTCATCAAATGACAAAATTGAACTAATATTACACTAATATCATTCAATCTAACTTCACACATGCATTTAGCCTCCAACTCCATCTTCCAAATCAAAAAGCCCCAAAATATAAGAAAAAAAAAAAGAAACCCTAGAACTATTCTAGATGATCAAGAACAAGAAACAAGCTTTCTAAGTTTAAGAGTTATGAAGATTACCTTCAAATCTCTTAATTACCTTAAACATTTTTCTTGATTTCTTCACTTTCTTCCTTGTTTCTTCAAAAAAATTTTGGGAACTTTTTGTCTATGGAGGTTTCATCCATGGCTCCAAATTGCAAGAGAAAAGAAAATTTTTTTAACTTAAAAAATAGGCCATGACCGACTTAGGGGGCATTTTGGTCATTTGGTTAATTTGATCTAATTAAATAATAATAAGCTTTAAGTTAACAAATCCAATTTGTATACTTCAAGCTTAAAAGAATCATGCCACATGTAACCACTATAATCAAACATATTACATAAAAATTATGTAATATTGATAAAATTTAATTATCTAGATATTTAACATTTAAATGCCTAAATAATTAATTAATGCGATTATTATTATATATGTATTTTTATTTACATTAAATAAAAAATTCATATATTAATGACATGTGTCAAAGTCTCATTTGACAATTAATTAATATGTATCAAATCAAATCTTGTATCAAATATAAATACACATTAAATATTAATTGACCGAAATCCACTAATGCATGTATTTTCGTTTAACCGATTAAACGATTTGAATTAACTCATTTAATCCAATAAAGTATTATGAATAATCTATATTATTCATAACGTGTTGCCCAAGATCTAAACGAGTACACTTCATATTGTGGGACTCTCTAAGTTTAGGTTTATCCGTCACGGAATCAAATTTTGTGTCCATAATTCACCTACTCTTAAATTATGATGACCATAGATAATCTCGCTAAACTATGCAAGTCGAGGTCATTGCATACGTATAATCCCTCCGTCACATGCTATCAATATTATACCGGGGATATAGATAGGAACGTCAAATCCCTAAGGTATAATATAGTCGACTTTCAAATTTACAATATCTTAATAACACTCGGAACTCGCTTCCGAAGTATACCACGACCATGGATTTACTAGATCACAAACACGTTCAAGATACTTATGCCTATACACAGGATTGACGGATTCTATCTGATACTTACAGGATATCATGAGTATCAGTCCACACCCAATGAACATGCCATCAAAGTGTGGAGGATGTCTCATATATCCACAGTGGTATCTCAAGTCGAATGACCACTATGCTACTCGACTCGAGAATATTCCTATTGATGTTGGTGTACTATCTATTAGGAAATCTTTGATGAGTCGTTCGGTATTTATCAAATAAATACCTACACATGTATACGAGTCTCCCAATACTCATGATTCATTGGGATAAACAATCAGACCAAGTCTCGATATACGACATGTACTGGTCTCAATGGATTTTACTAACCGATCCCTGTGAGTAAATCTTGACGAGGAACTTTATTTGAGAATATAAAACTTATAGTTACGCTTCCCAATGTCAATTACAAACTACGTTGTAATTGCGCACTACGTTGTAAATCCTGGTGTCTTTGTCTAATATATACATATCACTAAATCAGATTTAGTTTCAATCTAATAGTAATTAGATTGAATGCCTATATAAAAACAAGAGGTGCTACCATTAAGTAAGTAATATTATGGAAAAATGAATTGTTCGTATTCATGAATCGGACACAAATACGATCCGGATCGGCACTTAGAGCATAAACCCTAACAACATTCAGTAATATATTTCTCAAACGTATTACTTATGTTCATGCTGTTGTGACGTGAGGGCCGTCACCCAAATATCAGTATCAAGTACTGATTAATGTTAGCATACAAAATATATCAGTAATGTGATGTGATCATCGCTGATGTCATCACCTCAACCGGGAATATATTCAGATGTATTTAAATCAAAACTATGTACTCATATCTACAATCCATTGCAAATAGAATCTCGATACGTTATACATCACATAATCGTATTTTGTATAAACTATGTGATAATAATTGAAAAAATGCAAAAAGTTATAAGATTGTCATTATATTAATCATAAACTAATTTATAACTAATAATAAGATTATATTTACATAAGGAAAATACCATTGAACCGTATGACATGATTGGTTTTAAGGCATATACCCAACAACCAACGTTGCGAAGCGCCACAATAATGCACACTCTATACAAATTTTGTTCTGTTACGCGTCTCAAATCATATTTTTACTCTAAAATAAGGCTCGATTTATTCCATATTTTTCTGTTTTCATCTCTCATTGAATCTGTTAAGTCTTGATATTATTTTGACCTATAAAAAGCACTCAAAACACTTCAATTCGCTCATAAAGCTCGAAATCACCAATAAAGCATTAAGATAAAGAGGATGGATATATATATATATATATATATATATATATATATATATATATATATATATATATATAATTAGCTGCTCATCACACTCCTAAACTTAACATTTTGCTACTCCTCGAGCCAAAAAAATAAAATAAAATAAAATAAACAAACTAAAAACTAATTAACCTAGCCACATTTGTAGGGATCACGCTTGCATTCAGCATCTGTAGCAAGCCTTTAAACCAATAGACGACCCTAGTGGACAAGTTGTAGTCTCGTGAGGGTTTACATCGACGACGCCCACAAACGTCATTCTTACACACATGGAATCATGCAAACATAAAGAAAACACATAAAATGGTCTTGATAGTTACACATAATATCGTCCTCAATGAATGCCTACCAATAAAATCAAGGGACCTTCAAAGTACCCAACACAACTTAAATCCAAGTTCTTGTATATCTCATCTAAGTTAGACTCAAGTGTGTGTAAAGGTACAATCACAACTCAATTCCTAAGTAAGTCAACTTGGTGATTTCATCTCAAAAATTAGGATTTGATGGGTCAAACCAACCTATATATATCAAAAGTGTTATGCATTTGCCTATTAAGCTCGATATGACATGGTTTCTCTTTTTCTTTATCTTTTGACTCACCTACCCTTTAAGGTAGCATTTCTCTTCATGGTGTCCTAACACTCACCCATGAGTAGGTTCACGTTTTATTGATTATAGGTGGTGTATTTTTTTAAAGTATTTTTCTTTTCTGCTATTTTCATTTTCATTTTTTTCAAAACATATCTTTATCTTTTTTCTACTATAGCCATACTATATATCATAAATAATTACATACAAAGATATATATATAAGCAAATGATCATTCATATTCAAATTATTTCCTCAACTAGTCACTTTGTCAACTACCTAGGTTCTTATTACTAGAAACCTACTTTTAAGTGCTTATGAGTCTAACCTAGATCACCTACTCAAGGAATAGGATAACAGTCAATTGGCACTTATCATTTCTAAGATTTCATCATAAAGAAAATAAACTCATAATTAGATTTATGCTTCATTACATAGGACTTATATTTTTTTCGATTTTTTTGAATAGCAGGAACTAACGCTAACATGGACACACCCACAAATTTAAAACTTCTATTGTTCTTAATGTAAGATAAGCGTAAAGAAATAAAGAGTGAGGAGCAATACTACTATGCATGGATTTGATCAAGCTCATGCTAGTCAGAATTTAGCTGTGCGGGTTGTGTAGGTTTAGCTAGTTTCTATATAAATACATGTGCAAACTATTACACACGCAAACAACACACAAAAATAAAATAAAGAAAACAAAAAAATAATCGCATGGGTTGCCTCATCGCTAGCGCTAAATTTAACATATTTAGCCAGACGTTCTCTGAAGATCTTCCTTCAATGAGGCTTTAATATGGCTTTGGGTTTCCTATATAGGACAATTCCATGAGCATTACTCTTCAAGCACCTCTTCTAAAATTATATGACAAATATAAATCTTTTTTTCATTTTGTGCTCTTGCCACATTCTTTAACATTTTAGCTTTAAGGGTCTTGAATACAAAGATAAACGGTCATGAGGTCTTGTATTATGCTTGACTTTGAATGGTTTTTCCATTCTGTCAAGTTTATCGGTGGTATCTATGATGCTAGCTTCCCCATATTCTGATGTGTCCTCTTGTGTCATGAGATATTCAATAGGCTCACACAGTTGATCTTGCCTAACTCATTGTTCCACCACATCCCAATAGATGCACCTTCGAAATTCTTCGCCAAGCTTTTCATCAGACATTTGCACAATGCATGCTCCAAGATTGTCAGTTTGAGAATGCAGAGTAAATGTATCATAAATGGCATCATTTAATATTATAGTCTATTGCCCTCATCTTGCTTTGTTGATGTGGAGGTTATGGGTGACTCATCTACTTGTGCTTCCTCATGGCAGACTGATATGACATTACCGAATTCTTTCCATTCTCTATTGGGGTTGTCTTTTGTGTTATTTGAGAAAGATCGTTGTGGCATTTGGTTCAAGTTGCCAAATTCCATGTTCAAGGGTGTCGTCTGTCTTTGTATCATTGCTTCCAATCTAGTGATATTCCTCGCAATTTCCTCGTTCAGTTTGGTTATCTGCATAATCAAGTGCTTCAATGGTGGTTTTGGTTATTGAGGGAAGTTTTGAGCTTGGAGTAGGTATAAGGGATATAATGGTTCAGTGGGATATGCAAGACCTTTATTGTTATGTCATGTAAAATGCTGATGGTTTTTCCATCCTAAATTATAGTTTAACATGCAATGATCACTCGGGTGGTTTCCCCCACATATCTCACATCTCATCATTGTGCTCTGAAAGGCTTGAGCATACATCGCGTTACTTCTCTTTGACATACATTGATTATTCTTAGCCAGGACAATAGGCCTTAGAGAATTAGATTGTGTCTCACCGACATGGGGTTTAACATCACCTCTTATAACTCTTAATGCCTCCATCAACCAATGGTACTCCATTACTTCGATCACCTGAAATAAAAGAAAAATAATAATAAAAAAAAGATAAAAGAAAAAGGGAGTAGTGTTTAGCTAAACATGTAGATTGATGTCTTAAAATTAATAAAGAAAAACAAATTAAGTCCCCGGCAACGGCGCCAAAAACTTGTTCGTGATTTTATAAATATAGCATGCAAACGCACATATCACTCAAGTAATATAGTTACTATTAGTTTGATGTCGGACCCACATGAACTTAATATTTCTTACTAATATTAAGACTTTCCTACTTAACTTAAACTAAATTATTGGTTGAAATAGAGATTGATTAATCTAAAATTTAATTGAAAGATTAAATAGATAACAAATAATAATTTTGTAGTTTAAACTTTATGCGCGAAAAAACCTAAGGTTATAACTTCACTTAAACATGCACGCAATGAGTCCAAGCATTTTCCATTCAGTTGGGTTGTCATTACTAATTATTAACCTAGAACAATAAATTATTCACAAGCCTATTTCAATGGTCATGTAAATATGTTCAGAATAAATCAATTAACTATATGTCTATGTTAATTAAATTAAACCAAAATCATTAAGATCGGGTTCCAATCTTGGCTACATATTCCCTTGAGGTATATGTCTATCCTACAAGGAAATCTATTCAACGAATAAGATCACACGTTATTATTCCCACAGATAATCTAAATTCCCTCCGTCGAGTTCCTAAGAATTTACCAATACTATTATATTATTGGTCAAACAAATAAAATAAACATCAAAACGCAGAGAATAATAAATAATAAATAACAAACCCAAATGAATAAAAATGCATAATAAAAATTAAACAAGCTCGAGATCCATTACAACCCTAGATTTAATAAATTAGTTACTCATAATATTCAATAAACTCATGCTTATCATTATTGATACAAAAAAGCACTCGTAAAAGATCTACTAGAGAGAAAATGGAGGAAAGAACTCTCGTTGCAGTATTCTCCTTCAAACTTCAACACCAGTTGAAGCACTCATTTTTTCCTTGCTCTGGAGGCTACAAAATATGTTATGAGATTTCTCTTAGGTTTGGGATGAACTTATGCTTATATATGAGGTCTTGGGGGTCTTTCCTTGTGACAAATCGGATCTGGGATGAAATGGGGATGCACTTTCTACGTTGTGACGTACAATACCATAGGCATAGAAGAACGCTTAAGTAGTTCAAAATCATAGAAGATTGAATTATCTATAATTTTAAAGTTATGTCAAAGCTTGAGTCAGACACCTTCTTAGGCAAAATCGAGTTTGAAATTGATAATTTTGCACTGTCAATAGTGGCGTGACACAGACGCACCACTAAGCAGTTCAAAATCATTCCAACTAGTTGGAAAAGGTCTATGGCGCGCCACTAAGATCTTTGTGACATGCCATCAATGTGATAACTCCGAAATTGAATAGGAAACTTGATTTTTATGATATTTATGTTAGAGAAAAGTTTAGGCTTACTTCACATATATTTTTGGGGGACGAAAATAAGTCTCTTTTGATGCCAAAACACTCTCTAAACATAAAAAGAACAATAAGATCAAGTAAGAATCAAGAGGAGAAGATTGGAGATTTCAGAAATTGAAGATTTTTTTTCAGATTTGTCTTCCTCATCCCTATTTTCTTATTCTTTTGCTTATGTTTGTTATGTTGAATACCATGATGTTTTTTTTTATCTTCTTCATCATGAATTAGATCTCGTTCTAGGATTGTAATGGAACCCAATATGAATTTTTATTAATTGAATCTCTTTATGATTGATTGTGATCTTCTATGTGGATTGTTTATCATTTTGTATTCTTAATATGTTCTATTACTTGATCACCAATAGGATAGTTGTGGTAAACCCTAATGAACTTGAAAAATGGATTTTTAACTTAGCTTTAGGAATTGATATCGTGTGATCGTATTTATAGAATCGATTTCCGTTCAGGATAATGATATATATGCAGGGCATGTGTAGCCATAATTAGAACTTGATTGTAATGAGTTTGACTTAGATTAACTATCATAGGAATATAAGTAATTGAACTAAGTTGGATGTTTCTACTCGACCATCGGAAGATGCTTATTGATAATTTTGTATTCTAGATTAATAATTCTTCATAATTGATCAGTTATAAAGAAGAGATTGATTTAAGAGAATATTATTGGGAAATTGTGATTCTAGGTTTTTCTTATCTTTTTAACTTCGTGTGTTTAAATTTACTTACTTTTACTTTATTACACTCAGTTAATAACTATTCTTTCATAATTATTAGACTAATTGTGACAATTTAGTTTTTGACATTAATAATAATTTCTCGTGTGATCAATATTTTTATATATTACTTGTACTATATACCATGATATTGTGAAGCAAAATACCATGGGAATAGAAGAACACCTAAGCAGTTCAAAATCATTTGAAATTAAATTTTAGATTAATCAAACTCTCGTTACAATCTTCGCTTTCAAATTCTAGCACCAGTTGAAACACTCGTGCTTGTCTTGCTCTAGGCATTCTTCTATACTATAGAGACACCAAAATATATTATGAGACTTTTCTTAGGTTTTGGGATGAACTTATGCTTACATAGGAGGTTTTGGGGGACGTTCCTTATTAAAAAACATATCCGGGATAAATTAGGGATGCACCTTCCACATTGCGACGTACTAAACACACGTCACGAAATTCATCTCCAACATTGGCGTGTCACGACTCACCATGGCCAATGTCTGGATGCGCCATACTAATGCACACTATGTGTAAATTTTGTTCTGCTACACGTCGGGACACGGGTTTTCACTTTGAAATAAGGCTCATTTGTTTCGTATTTTTCCGTTTTTATCACTCATTGAATCTATTAAGTCTTGATATTATTTTGACCTACAAAACACATCAATTTCACTCATAAAGCTTGAAATCACCCATAAAAATATTAAGATAGAGGGGCGGGAAATATATGTTTATTAGCCACTCATCAAATATCATGGCCCAAGTTCCAGATTTTTCATGAGTCTTCATTCATTTGTTGCAAAAAAAAAAAAAAGAATAAAGAATAAAGAAATAGGCAGACCTTTTCTTCATCTTCCTCTCCCTCTCATGGCCGAATGTATAGATTGAAGAAGTAAGAATTTTGCTTGATTCCAAGCTAACTCTTGTGAAGATAAAAAGCAAAGGACAAGTGGTAGAGGAAGCATACAAGTCTTGGATAGTGATTGGAGCAAGAGTTAGTTCTATTTTAAGGTAAGTAATGACTATTAAGCTTATTATAATTGTTATTGTGTTGCATGGTAAATGTATGTTAGGATGAGTGATGGATGATAATGTAAAATTATTTATGGAGAGTGGGTTGCATTTTAGTACACCATAGAATTATATTAAGTGATGGATTATGTAACATCCCACCTAATACTAGGATGCTACCAGTAAGAGGCATGAAAACCAATCTCCATAAGCTTCAGCCGCTACTAAAATTTCGACATGACCTCTACTAAAAATCATGAACCCTGGATCAAAGTCCAGCACCTCGAGGTGTCCTGATATTAAATTCAAAAGAAATCATCTCAACTCTTGCAAATAGACCTCCGGCCTGACAAATCTCAACTTATTTGTAAATAGGCCTCCGACTTGACATAAGACAAGTAGCTACAAACAACTACGTGCTCAGCACGATTTAAAATTATACATATGATACAAATGAATAAAACTAAGGTTGTGGGAGTCCAATTACATATCCCGAAACCATACAACGACTCAAGACCGACTTGACTGCATCGGGCTGATCCGCTGTCTGCAAAATGTCTATGGAAATCTTCTAGCTCTTTAAGTCCAATGTGAACCTACAAAACTAGCAAACAGTTAGGGTGTGAGCTATAAAGCTCAGTAAGTAACTCATGTCTTATGTAAATATATCAAGTAACTGTAAGAACATAAATAGTAATTATATATATGTGAATATACATAACTTATAAATCTCATATCTACCCGATGACTGTTTACGTACATTATACCTAGATAATTTACTCTCTATAGTGATGCAACATTGTAGTAATCTTATCTACTCAGTTCAACACTATACTACGTATCTATAGAATTCTGGCATCTCATTAACTTATTACCTACCAAACCATCCAAACCCGCGGCTAAGGCCATCCCAAACTCGTGGTGGTTTAGACATCTTAAATTATGGTTGGTTATTACATATGAATTACGTGAGCTAAAACACAAACATTAGATAACTATGAGGTGTAAACTTTTACTGAAACACCGAGCTGAAACATCAGACCTCAATACAATATAAGATACCGACGCTTGATTCCATCCATTGGAATCCTCACAAAATGCATTCTAAATATGTTAAACACCGAATACTAAGCCCTTACATTAATATTACAAATCGACCATGCATCTCAACATGCAATTTATACAAGGTAAATACTTATAGCATGCTATGATCTTACTCATCAAATTAGAATTAAGTATGGCTAAACTTTATTATCAAGGATAATATCTCCACCAGATAGAAGAACCAACTGCGTCTGGCCCCGTAGGGCAAGCTATATGCAAAACATAGAATTTATATATCATAAAATTGTAGAACTTTAGTACAAACTCTGAAAACCGTATAGATTTGTAAAACAAGAAACCTCACATGTTGGAAAAAAAAAACAGCTAGGAGTAAAACCGAATTCAAAATCTGTGATGGCATACAAGATAAAGTAGTGTCAAAATCTTCTACATAAAATTCCAATTTGGTAATTTGTTAGAAATCAATTCTTTTATAAAAGTAAACAGTCATGCATAAGGATTATCATGAAAATCTCCATACAACTGATAAAATCAATTCCAAATCAACATATTTCATAACTAGTGAAATCAAACTCACGTACTTTATAAAACTGTAAAACTCTTATATAAACTTTTGAATCTTTATAATTATAAATCACATAAAACTTTTTAAATCCTTTTATCTGAAAACTTTAAAAGTCACTGTAATAACTTAGTGATTAAAGGCTTTACATATCGTCGTCCCCATAAGCACCTATCTGAAATCCTCTGTAAAATCTAGTGTTTATAAGCGTTACGTATCGTCGTCCCCATAAACAGCTAACTAGTGCCATAGGGCATTACGTATCGTCGTTCCCTACGACACTAATTTAAGATCTAGGAGCGTTACGTATCGTCATCCCCTAGTCTCTAATCTTGATCTAAACTGGAGTCTATGGACGTTACTGTAACATCCCCAATCCAGGAGATGTTACCGGCAGGGGATAGATGTACTAACCTCATAAGCCTCTGACTATCTAACTGTACTCTGAACTGTAGAAGTATTATGCATGCAGACTTCAATCTAAACAACATAAAACATTTCTATTAATGCACACTTGTAATACTTTTCTCACACCACATTCAGAATTACTTGTAATGTCTATTACATCATTAATGCATGTATGCAACTCTAACTGGACTATGTTGCTTGACTTAAACTAAACTGGTGACTCTAACCCTGGTGACTGCATCAGTATCCATCCTCTCGAGCTTGTCCTCCTGGAATTCATGCAAAACAAACTAAGACTGGAGGGGGGTTAGATTGCTATGCAATCTAAGTGAGTGGACTAAACTTGAAAACTGAAATAACAGTTATTTAACTTTAAAAATCATACTTTTAGAAATATCATTTATAGAAAATTTATTTCTTTTGAAAACTGTTTCTGAAAATCTGGTTTCTGAAAACTACTCGTTATAAATCTGGGTTCTGAATATTGAAAACATTATACTGAAAATCTGAAATCTTAAAATATTTATAAAATCTGTTTCTTAGTCTGAAAACCTGGACATATGAGGGCGTTACGTATCGTCTGTCCCCTCATACGCCTATCTGGAGGCAGAAGTGCAAATCCATGACTTTGGGGCGTTACGTATCGCCGTCCCCCAAAGCATGCCACTATTGTCTCGTAATCTGGGGGTCTAGGGGCGTGATATCTCACCGTCCCACTAGCCCATCTGGAGGATCTGAGAGCGTCCCCTCAGTCCTCAACATGTGCACATGCTATCTGTATCCGTCAATTCCATTTGTATCTGAAATTACACACTGTGGTGAGGTTTTACCTCATGCCCCGAAAACAAAAACATGAAATCCGAGCTATAACCTTACTTTAAATCAGAAATTGTAAACAATATTTATGAAAATCCTTTTACTTTATCAAAACATAACTGCATATAAAACAACTGTAAAAACATTCTTCTACCGCCCTATAGCATAAAACATAAGTCTGAAATAATCAAATCGAAATGAAAATTTAGTTTAAAAGAAGAAATGTCCACTCACTGTGCTTGGTAACTAGAAAGGTCTTTATTGCTTCGTTGGCGAGTATCGCACATCCTGCAATGATCTAAGAGTGATAATTTGGTTAGACTTACAAGCTATATGGTGGATTATAGGACTAGATCAATCTTACTAGTTTCGAGTACATAAGAATGTAATTATTTTATTAGGTAGGGATAGTCAGCTAGAAACCTGACTTTAGGGTCTTAAGAGTGATCTAACTATGCTGGGGTGGGATCGGAATTGTCTAAAATCAATTTGGATTGCTTACAGAATCCCCTGTTTTCCGTCTGACGTCGCGATGCTGTGACTCTTTGCGTCGCGACGCTGGACGATTTTCCAAATTCCAGAATTGCTTCACCAATGCGAATTTCTGCCCAAATTCTCTTCTAACTCACCTCATCTTCTTCCAATACTCAATTCATCACTCAACACCAAATAACATATATCTAAAATATCCTCTAATACTCTTCAAATCAACCTTAATTCATCAAATACTTCATCAATTTACCATCTAATCAATCTTAGTTCATTATACCCAAAACTCATTTTTACCCAAAATCTTTCATTTATCAAAACCTATCAATTATTCCATCATAATATACTCAAGTAATCATGAAACCATCATCACATTCATTGTGAATTAGTTTATTAAAATCATTAAACTTCTAGATTGGAAAATGGGTTAAATAGATTTTCTTACCTCTTTTTCTTTTCTTCCATTGTTGTCAAGCTCCTTTTCTCCTTCACGGTTTTCCTTCTCCATTCTTCTCAAAATCGATTTTTTGTTCTTGAAATAAGGAATAGTGATTCCTTTATATAGGGGGCTTATTTGACACAAAACAATAAAGAAGTCTCTAGAAAAATGAAGAACTTTGGGGAATTATCATCTAGGTCCGAATTCACTATTCACTCAGATTTTGACTTGCATTTTTAACTTGGTTTTTGTCCGAATTTGGAAAAATACTTAACGCGGAAGTTGTAGGTCTCCGTCTAAGATTTCCGACGATATAAAATTCATAAAATTTCTAGTTCTTATGAAAAAGTTATATCCAAAATACCATATATAGTCTAAAAGGGCAACGGTATGTTTCTTTCTCTTCTCGGACCTCGAGAAATCATCCGATTGTTCCCAAAGTCTCTCTATAATGGTATTTGAATCTCCACAAGATTTATTTTTACATTCCTTTATCCCATTCGTAATAATATCATCCCAGCTAGTAGTAATATCATCTGGTCGTTACAAATTATCCCCCCTTAAATAGGATTCGTCCTCGAATCCTCTTTGGCGTTTAACATGTGGTTTTATAGATCTTCTAGTTGCTATCCTTACAGGTTACTTGATCTTTCTTCTTAGGTCCTCATTCTATATAACTTTGTTGAGTACTTCGTGAGTATTGTCCCTTCTATTTGTTCACTCATCATTCCTTATATTCTTGCTTATAGGATTTCTTCTTTATAAACTTTCACTTATGCCTCATGATTTCTTAACATGAGCAAACTCTTATTAACTGGTTTCTAACTGGATTCTTTATCGAATCGGGATTCTAATATCTATTAGACCAACTCACTATTTAATTTTTCTCCATTATACTACTGTCCCATCCTAAACTTAGGATTCTTTTTCCTCTTTCTTGATTTCTTTTCCTCTTCTTCTATCTTTCTCTTCTCAGTCTTCTTCCCTTGATTTCAATCTTCTCTTTCTTTCTTCTTTCATTTCTTCTATTTCAGCGATTATAAATACCTCAGTATCTCTCTACTTCTTTTCCCTATCTATATTCTCAGTTCTTTAAAGTTACCTTCAGTCCTCATATCGAAGAGCTCTATATTTTACCACTTGCTGATGTCATTTCTTGAGATTCATTTTTCATTATCTTGGTCACTGCACTATAGTTCTTATTTACTTTAGTGTTATTGCTGACTCTTTATTTTCATACGCCTCTTTCGCGTCTCCTATGCTACTTGTATGATCCTACACTCTTTTTCCCGTTGAATCCTTATCTCTTTCGCTTATACTTTTCACTATAATCTAAACTCTTCCTACACGAACTACTTGATAATCCGACTTTCTTTCCGGTTCAACATTCTGTCTTCTTCTTCAACCTCGTATGCCTTTGGGTCTATTCCGGCTCCTCTCTAACTCTACTTATACAAATCTTTTATTCCTTATTTCTTGATTACTCTCGTCCCTCCTTTCTTTTCTTTTATATTTTTTTTGATCGGTTGCGTTAGTTCTGCTTTCTAAATTCTCCTCTACGCTTTACTTCCTTGGCCACCACTTGTCCTTATAGATCTTCAATTATATCATCTGTATTTTCATTATTGTTTTCATTATTCCTTTCAATGATCCATTTTCCTATTGCTTATTCTATTTCATCACCAAGTCTAAATCTTTCATCATTCAATCCATTCATTCATTACTTACTCTGTTTATCGTATTTTTATATTCTAAATTTCACTTACATATTACTTATAATGTCATCAACTATTCTATTCACTTTTCGCAATTTACTTACCTATTAATAGCTATTGTCGTTCTGTCTTGTTCTTTTCTTTCGTATCCTCATATGTTGCTTTCGATTTCTTCCTTTCCATGCATTTAAACCATCCCAAACCCGTAGTGGTGGTCTCTTTAAGCAGGCTGGTACCTTCTCCTATCAAATTTTTCCTATGTCATCCTTTCTTTATTTTATTGAGAGCTTACTTGGTCTCGCTTTATCCTTGGACTACTCCTTATAGATCTCAATTATCGATCTTTCTTTGTTATCCTTTTATCCACTTACCTTTGCTTATGCGATTCCAACTAAGTCTATTACTTTTATCAATTTCCATATTAAGGTATTCTTGTTGTTCTAGTCTTTATATTACATTATCCTGCAATTAATGCTTATCTTGTATGTCTTTATTATTTGTTACTACTTTTGCTATCTTACTTACATATTAGTATCATCTATCATGAAGATTTACTTTTCTGTTCCATTCTTTCTGCACCTACCATAGGTCGGATCTTCTTTCTTTTCTGGAGGCTACCCAATCTCTTATTCCCTGGTTATCATTAACGTGATCATTTACTTTTTATCATATTCTTGGTTACTATTTTCTTTCTCTTGTTACTTTATCTAATGGTTCCATTTAGCAACTATCACTTGGGCTATCCTTTCTTTTCTTATTATCACTACTCATGTACTTGCTTCTGGAGTTTGGTACTATTCGAGGGTTGGGAGGTGGGGACTAACCTCATACTCTTGGGTGCCTTAATGGTACTACACTTTTCTTTCAAATACTACTGTAATCTATTGTGTTATCCTCTTTATGGGACCTATTTGCTATGAAAGTTTCTTCCTCATTCTAGTCATTCTCTTTTTTCTCACCTTCTATCCTAAAGAATTGTTCCTACTAGTTTACTACAAGCATTCCTTACTTAATTTGTGACCTATATAATACTTCCTTTCTTACAATCCTTACTTTGCACTCTCATGAGATTCTTTATAAATTGCCCATTATTCTTTCATAAATAATTTTCTATAATCTTTGCTCCTCTAAGTCCTATGATTCTCTAAGGGCTCCTTTCTAATCTAAGACTCTCAACTCCTAATTTATTTGTTCCCTTGAAAGCCTTTATTTACCTCGACCCCTAATATTATCTTCCTTAAATCCATGTTCTTCTCGATTTCACAATCCACTTCGTGCTCTGCTTAAACTTACCACTACTCTCCTCCACAAGTTCTTTTCTTTATTGCGTTCTAGGGTTCCATAATTATTACCAATTCTTTACTCTATCACTCCCTTAAGATATACTAAATTCCCTTGTTACTCATCACGATTCTTATTTCTTCTTGAACTCTATTTTCTTACTATTTAAGACTAACTGTGAGTCATTTCTCTATTTGTCTCTTAAATTTCAACCTCTTATTCTCTTTATAAACCTTGATGTGTTCCCTTAATACTACTGTCCATACTGATATGCTTAGCACTTTCTTGAACTCTTCCCATCTTATAGATTTATTCTCATATTTATCCTTACACTTCTCTACGAATCTTAACTAGCTCAACTTATCTGTGGTTCCTACGATGCTTAACTTCTTGTGATTCTTTAGCAAATCTAACAATCTTACCCTGATTTCTTAGTCCGTACGCTATCTTAAATGTTTCTTTCTTCATATGTTCAAAATTCCTTTGATTTCTCTCTTAGATGAATGTTATTGTCAAGATTCTCTTTATCTCTTCATTATAATTCCATTGGATTCCCCCCCCCCCCCACGGTCATTTATACTAATAAGAACTGCCCACATCTCATTAATCCTTTCTTAATGCATCGATACGTCTTCTTATCTGATTCTATTACTCTAAGTTCTGACAGAGTCTGCCGCTCGTATCGGATGGGTATAGGTAGACTTTATCTGGTAGCATCCTTAACTGGTATCTCGAAAGAGTGAAGATCTAAATAGATCGGGCTTTATCTATCAGGTTCCTTAGTTAGGGTAACTATCTACTGTTTTGGGTCACCACTCATCTTTTATGACTGTAAGTTTAAGTTATAGAATCTGAAGTCTCTATACCTCTGTGGCATTCAACGTTTATTTGAAAGTCACACGATTGTCCTTAATTTTCTTGCTTCTCTATCTTATAATGGCCTCAATTAGTCGCAGGAGTGGTTGTCTATACAAGATGGTTCACAAGATACTAAATCAATCGTGGAAGAATTCTTCTTGGGAAGAAGGATATCTTACTTAATGAGAAAACTTTTTCTTCGATCTAATCACCTTATATTCTATCCTTGTTTTACCATACTTACCTATAATACTAGTCTTTGGTATTATCTTTTATTGCTTGACACCCTGTCTCTAATTTATATCACCACAGGTTCCATCCTTCCTTATCTATCTCTATTTTCCCTTGTATTTTACTCTGTCTCTCATATCCATAATCTCTATTCTTGCTATAAATTTTGACTATGGCACTCCACCTACGTTTCATACTGCTATCTTTGTCACTTCCAACTCTCCATATCCTTTTAGGTTTGTCCTTGTATATGCACATGAATTTCTACTTGACTTTAGACTAATCTACCTTTCAAATCCTTGGATGCACTCTCGTCAAATTTCTTAGGGTCATCTTATATCTATAAGGTAAATTCTATCAGAGTAACCCCCTTATTTAGTGTCATCAAAGAATACTGAAGGCTAGATGGTTCAGGGTTGCATCTTTATCAAATTTAAGGAAATGAGGTAGCTAATCATTTCTACTACTTTCTTGGGAATCATCGTTAAAGTTTGGGTATCTAGAATCCTTTTTGATATCTGAATCCTTTGGGGGCTCTTAAGATAATCCTAAATTTCTTACTCCTTTTATCTCTTTGACTATCTCTAAGAAGATTTCGAAGTTTATTGAATTACTTGGAAGAATTTCTAGAGAAGAAATGGAATCTTAATCATGCTAGGAAGTTATAATACTTACTAGGGCTCTCAATACTCTCTTTTACTGCTATGAGTTCTAATGTCTTGTTTACTATCTATCCTGATTTATGTCCTTTATCTTGTCTTATTTCCTTTTCTAGCTAGACCTTTCTTTCCTACCTTCCTAGGTGGATATCCTTAAATTTTTCTATTTCCTCCTATCTCCTCCTCACATCTTTGTTTCAAATTGATTTAAATTTCTATGTACTTTTCCTTCTAGTCTCATCTTTTCTCACCTTTCCTTAGGACTTATCAATATGGTTTCTTAGTTTATTCAAAACTTCGAAAAGTAAACTAAGATGACTATGGAACAACCCTTAACTAGAGGGAGGAAAAGAAACTCAAGTAGTTGAGAAATATTTACTAACCTGTTTGAGAAGCTTTGGGGACGCACTCGAGGATCGGATACTGGAGAGGTAGTGCCTCATATACGGGTATCCTGGACATACTACGTATACAAGACCCCAACACTCTGCCCACTGCAGTCACTGACTCCCTAGACCATGCTCTGATACCATCTTTGTAACATCCCCAATCCAGGAGATGTTATCGGCAGGGGATAGATGTACTAACCCCAAAAGCCTCTGACTATCTAATTGTACTCTGAACTATAGAAATATTATGCATGCAGACTTCAACCTAAACAACATAAAATATTTCTATTAATGCACATTTGTAATACTTTTCTCACACCACACTTCAGAACTACTTGTAATGTCTATTACATCATTAATGCATGTATGCAACTCTAACTGGACTATGTTGCTTGACTTTAAACTGGTGGACTCTAACCCTGGTGACTGCATCAGTATCCATCCTCCCGACCTTATCCTCCTGGAATTCCTGCAAAACAAACTAAGACTGGAGGGAGGTTAGGTTGCTATGCAATCTAAGTGAGTGGACTAAACTTGAAAACTGAAATAACAGTTATTTAACTTTAAAAATCATACTTTTAGAAATATCATTTATAGAAAATTTATTTCTTTTGAAAACTGTTTCTGAAAATCTGGTTTCTAAAAACTACTCATTATAAATCTGGGTTCTGAACTTTGAAAACTTTATACTGAAAATCTGAAATCTGAAAATATTTCTAAAATCTGTTTATTAGTCTGAAAACCTGGACATATGAGGGCGTTACGTATCGTCTGTCCCCTCATACGCCTATCTGGAGGCAGAAGTGCAAATCCATGACTTTGGGGCGTTACGTATCGCCGTCCCCCAAAGCATGCCACTACTGTCTCATAATCTGGGGGTCTAGGGGCGTGATATCTCGCCGTCCCACTAGCCCATCTGGAGGATCTGAGAGCGTCCCCAGTCCTCAACATGTGCACATGCTATCTGTATCCGTCAATTCCATTTGTATCTGAAATTACACACTGTGGTGAGGTTTTACCTCATGCCCCGAAAACAAAAACATGAAATCCGAGCTATAACCTTACTTTAAATCAGAAAATTGTAAACAATATTTATGAAAATCCTTTTACTTTATCAAAACATAACTACATATAAAACAACTGTAAAAACATTCTTCTACCGCCCTATAGCATAAAACATAAGTCTGAAATAATCAAATCGAAATGAAAATTTAGTTTAAAAGAAGAAATGTCCACTCACTGGGCTTGGTAACTAGAAAGGTCTTTATTGCTTCGTTGGCGAGTATCGCACATCCTGCAATGATCTAAGAGTGATAATTTGGTTAGACTTACAAGCTATAGGGTGGATTATAGGACTAGATCAATCTTACTAGTTTCGAGTACATAAGAATGTAATTATTTTATTAGATAGGGATAGTCAGCTAGAAACCTGACTTTAGGGTCTTAAGAGTGATCTAACTATGCTGGGGTGGGATCGGAATTGTCTAAAATCAATTTGGATTGCTTACAGAATCCCCTGTTTTCCGTCTGACGTCGTGATGCTGTGACTCTCTGCGTCGCGACACTGGACGATTTTCCAAATTCCAGAACTGCTTCACCAGTGCGAATTTCTGCCCAAATTCTCTTCTAACTCACCTCATCTTCTTCCAATACTCAATTCATCACTCAACACCAAATAACATATATCTAAAATATCCTCTAATACTCTTCAAATCAACCGTAATTCATCAAATACTTCATCAATTTACCATCTAATCAATCTTAGTTCATTATACCCAAAACTCATTTTTACCCAAAATCTTTCATTTATAAAACCTATCAATTATTCCATCATAATATACTCAAGTAATCATGAAACCATCATCACATTCATTGTGAATTAGTTTATTAAAATCATTAAACTTCTAGATTGGAAAATGGGTTAAATAGATTTTCTTACCTCTTTTTCTTTTCTTCCATTGTTGTCAAGCTCCTTGACTTCTTTCATTCTCCTCTTTCCTTCTTTCTTTCTCTTTCTTCCTCTTCTCTTCTCTCTTCTCTTCTTTCTTTTCTTTCTCTTCTTCTTCTTTTCCCTTATTTCTCCTTCACGGTTTTCCTTCTCCATTTATTCTCAAAATCGATTTTTTGTTCATGAAATAAGGAATAGTGATTCCTTTATATAGGGGGGCTTATTTGACACAAAACAATAAAGAAGTCTCTAGAAAAATGAAGAACTTTGGGGAATTATCATCTAGGTCCGAATTCACTATTCACTCAGATTTTGACTTGTTTATTTTCCGAATTTGGAAAAATACTTAACGCAGAAGTTGTAGGTCTCCGTCTAAGATTTCCGACGATATAAAATTGATAAAATTCCGAGTTCGTATGAAAAAGTTATGCCCAAAATACCATATATAGTCCAAAAGGGCATATCGTACGGTTTCTTCTCGGGACCTCGAGAAATCATCCGATCATTCTCAAAGTCTCTCTATAATGGTATTTGAATCTCCACAAGATTTATTTTTACATTCCTTTATCCCATTCGTAATAATATCATCCCAGCTAGTAGTAATATCCTCCGGTCATTACAGTTACGTATCACCATCCCCCTAGCCCTGAATTTCTATCTCCCCATGTCACTGTAACTAGGATCCAAGGACATTACGTATTGACTTCCCCTGGTCCTGGATCTGTATCTGGATCATCTGTAAAATCTGATGTTTAGGGGCGTTACATATCGCCATCCCCTTAAACACCTAATTAGTGTAATGAGGCGTTACGTATAGCCATCCCTCACGATACTAAAGCTGAGATCTAGGGGCGTTACGTATCGCCGTCCCTCAGTCCCAAATATTTATATGTCCATGTCATTGTAACTAGGATCCAGGGGGTTACGTATCGCCGTCTCCCTGATCTTGGATCTGTATCTGTCCATGTGCACTGTGTCTCCCTCTGGGTATGCAAAATGCATATGCATCATCATAGAAACCATATGATTATGTAAGTCATGCGATGTAATGCAATGCAATGCAATGACATTATCCATATACACAACAACATAGTCAATCACAGTCAATTAAGAGTCGGTGACATCTCACTCATCCAATACATACAAAGTGGGCCCGTACCCCATTTCAACAAACGCATCCATATGAAAAATACTTGCACGTGTCATCAAACATATCAACATATTTCATACAACTGGATCCACACTCAGACCAAAACTAAACTGAAGTCTGGAAAAATTCGTTAAAACTATTTACAAAACTTTTACATCTCGAGTACTGAAAACGTGTTCTACTTGAAGATATGTTTAACTATGAAAATATAAAGACAGCTTGTACTAAACTTTTCATGTTGATAATAGCTTGCTATCTAGAAATCTGACACTATATATACTTTCAAACAATCTGTTTCTATACGTGCTCTTTACGAATCTCATTGATAATACCTTTAAAAGCTCTAATTCATGCTTTCTAAGACTCCACATTTACTATTACATATTTCTACTAGTCTGTAATCTATTCACATATCTATATACATATATAAACACACAATCATCTATCGTACCTTGTCTATCTAAGTCAAGTTCACAATGAGGTACTTACCTGGGGTCTATGTTATCCTTTCTCTTTCCCCATCTGTAACACAAAATACGGAAGGTTAAGGTCGTTAATCATGGAAACTTATTGAGAGCATAAACTCCCCAATTTTTTGAGATAACCAAAATTAAATCCATTTTCATTGATTTCAGTTTCATTTCTCATAATATAGCTAATAAAATATATTTGTAGCATTAGATTCCATTTCCGGCTAAAAACCAGAAAACCTTCTGAAAAGTCCGAAAATATTGCGAACGAATCCAAAATTTTTCGGATCCTTCATGTTCCATCTGTAACACATCTAATATTCATATTACATCATTATACATTATTTTATGTCAATCCAGTAGCTCAAATACGCAAATTACGCGTTTCTAAAAAATCTTCCTAAAAGTTTCCGAAAATGCCGTGGAAGGATCCTAAGCCCTCCGAACTTCTCTGGAATTACTCAAATAATATCATACCATCATAATTAATCTATATCCTTAATTATGTTCATCAAAGCACAAGTGCATGTGAAACCCGATTTTATCGAAATTTGCTTACTTATCGGATCGATCAAATTCGCTCTGATTTCTCTCAGATTCTACCATATACACAAATTCAATATATTAATGCTCAAACAAATCAATTTATATGATTAGGCTACTCTACGAAGCTATTGGAAACATCCAAATATTTAGCAGAAAACTTGAAATTAACGGATTTTACGGGAGGCTTACCGACATTTCGAGGGCATATACAGACTCCAAACAATCCCACGAAAGCGCTGGAATCGACAGAATCTCGATCGGAGCTATTGTTCACCGTGGGTCACTATTCATCCGAATCTTTCTTCCTTGTTTCGCGTGCAACCGTGCACAGAACGGAAAATCTGTCACAGCCAACTTGTAGAACTCTTTGAGAGCTTTGATTTGGTGGATAGCTCAGGCCGTGAAACAAAGCGAGGAGCTGAAATTGGAATACCCATATGCGTACATATTCCTCAATTTTTCTCATCGCCGGCGATGATCTAAGTCCGCTGTCGGCCACCTTCAAACAGGGTGGCTGGGCGTACCCCCCTAGGCCGTCGGTCGGCCAGTGATGGCCGGCTGGCCGACCGACAAGCCAAAAACCCATTAGGACATTTTGAGAGGAAGGGGGTCGAGTAGGTGTGTTTTGGTTTCTTTTGCCATTTTTGTGATTTCAAAAAAGGTTGAGTATTTATAGGAAATATTTCGAAAATTATAATATGACCCCTGCGAAATTGCAATCAGGTCATTGTCATGGGGTTTTCACGGAAAATTATATTTTGACGCCCTTCTAATGCAAATTTCAAAAAATATTCAACCTGAAAGTTATTCGCAAAAAAAAAACGAGTCCGCTGGTTCAAGAATCAGCCTAATCAGAGTTCCTTTGCTATCTTTATAGCTGAAACAAGAAACTTTAATGCGTATAATGATAAAAACTGTTACGGTGCTACACCGAATTCTTAGCTTCAAATGACTCAAACACATACCTTAGGTTCGCTAATGACCCTCTGGCCTTACAAGGGCCTAATACTGCTACTATATAACTACTCTGAATTCTATAGTCTCAAGGGCTCATAAGGTTTCTATTCAAAGTAAGTTCTTCTAATACGAAAAAAACTAGTCTATATACATCAAAATAAGTCATCCACAGACTGAAATACACTCAGGGTAGGCCCCAAGAAGAAAATCATCTCATACCAAAGGAAACATTCATATTACATACAAAGACCTACCTGGTCTATACAAAACAAAAGACATTCTCTGACAGTCGGATACAACACAGTGCAGTCAATGACTCTAGACCATGCAATTGGCTTCTCAACCATGCTCTGATACCAATATTGTAACATCCCACCTAATTCTAGGATGCTACCGGCAGGAGAAAGGAAAACCCATCTCCATAAGCCTCTGACGCTACTAAAATTTCGACATGACCTCTACTAAAAATCATGAAACCTGGATCAAAGTCCAGCACCTCAAGGTGCCCTGATATTAAATTCAAAAGCAACCATCTCAACTCTTGCAAATAGGCCTCCAGCCTGAAAAATCTCAACTCATATGTAAATACGCCTCCGACGTGATATTAGATAAGTAACTACAAGCAACTACGTGTTCAGCACGATTTAAAATTATACATATGATACAAATAAATAAAACTAAGGCTGTGGGAGCCCAATTACACATCCCAGAACCATACAATGACTCTAGACCTACTTGACTGTGTCGGGGTGATCTGTTGTCTGCAAAACGTCTATGGAAATCTTCTAGTTCTTTAAGTCCAATGTGAACCTGCAAAACTAGTCAACAGTCCGGGTTTGAGCTATAAAGCTCAGTAAGTAACTCACGTCTTATGTAAATATATCAAGTAACTGTAAGAACATAAATAGTAATAAGGTATATGTGAATATACACAACTTATAAATCTCATCTCTACCTGATGACTGTTTACATATATTATATCTGGATAATTTACTCACTGTACTGAATGCAACATTGTAGTAAGCTTATCTACTCAGTTCCACACTATACTACGTATCTATGGAATTCTGGCATCTTATTAACTTATTACCTACCAAACCACCTAAACCTGCGGGTAAGGCTATCCCAAACCAATGGTAGTTTAGTCAGCTTAAACTATGGTTGGTTACTTCATCTGAATTACATGAGCTAAAACACAAACATTAGCTACCTATGAGGTGTTAAACTTTTACCGAAACATTGAGCTGAAACCTCGGACACCCAACACTCAATCCTTATATTAATATTACAAAATCGACCATGCATCTCAACATGCAATTTATACAAGTACATACTTATATCATATTACGATCTTACTCATCAAATCAGAACTAGGTATGGCTGGACTTCCATATCAAAGATAATATCTCCATCAGATAGGAGAACCAACTGCGTCTGGCCCCGTAGGGTAAGCTATATGCAAAACATAGAATTTCTATATCTGAAAATTGTAAAACTTTAGTACAAACTCTGAAAACCGTATAGATTTGTAAAACAAGAAATCTCATATGTTGGAAAAAAAAAAAAAGCTAGGAGTAAAACCGAATTCAAAATCTGTGATGGCATACAAGATAAAGTAGTGTCAAAATCTTCTACATAAAATTCCAATTTGATAATCTGTTAGAAATCAATTCTTTTATAAAAGTAAATAGTTATGCATAAGGATTATCATGAAAATCTCCATAGAACTGATAAAATCAATTCCAAATCAACAGATTCCATAACTAATGAAATGAGGAGAAATTATCAATGATGCACATGGATGTCCATTTACTAAAAAAACATAATATCAGTGGATATCAATATTTAGTTCCCAGGATTAAATGGGCCGTTTTTTCAAACCAAAACTTTATCCCCAAAATATATTTAGTCGATGACGTGGGCAAGGCAATGGCAAGTGTAAGTCGATTTGTTAAGACTAAAATATGATAAAATGATGATAAAATTATCATAAATAACATAAAATTAAAAACAAATCACCATCAAAATGTCGTTTGTGATGGTGATTTTGTCATCATTTAATATCTATATCATTACGCATCCTAAAATTGATATTTCACCGTGATATGTGACGGTTGACACTAGTATTTAGGGTTGACAATCGTTTATATATCCAATCTTATTATTTTTTAGGATAAAATAAATCGTTTGATCATGTCCCGCATCTTATTAAATTCTTTCTTATCTCATTAAATCTCACATCCCTCTAAAATTCATTACTACTTGTTATCTCGTCTCATCCTACTTGAAATTTCAAGACATCTTTTTATCTCGTCCCATCATGTCCCATTTAAATTCGGGATATAAAATATGCCATATATCTTATCGAGATCCTATTTAGACATGACCTGATGGGAAATTTCCCAAACCTAATAATATTCCATATAAACAAACTAAATAATTATTCTAAAAACAAAAACCCTGTTTTGATGGAAGTTTTGACTGGCTAGACTAAGTCAGCTAAAACGGTCCGTTTTGGATTTAGCTTAGCCTATCACAAATTTGGTCAACCCTCCCTTGGAGCATTTGCAATGAGTCAATGACAATGTGATCCGTTTACACTATTTTGGAGAAAAAGAAAACAAAAATAAAAACAACATTGAACTTAGACGTATTTTCAGACATTATACATTTTATTATTATTTTGGGCACGCGGATTAACAGAATATATTTAGTTGCCCATAATAAAATTAATGCGTTTGATAATTGAATTTTGTTGTAATTTGTGATAATCCCAAATACTTAATCTTTATTTTGTAAATATTATTATTTTCTTATTTTAATATTTTGTAATTTATCTCACCACAACTCCTCCCTATAAATATAGAGGAGCACCATTTGTATTTTCGTATCAAAATCAATTCATTCATAATCAATAAGAAAAACTTGTAATTTTAAGATATCATTCTTCTTCTATTTTTTCTTTATTTTTATAACACATTATCAACACGATAATTATTTATTATTCAATTAAGGCCTGAAGCCAAAAATTTATTAAAACGAAAGCTGAATCATCACTGAATGATTTGAAAATAATCAATGCCCGAAGCCTTTGCTTGCTACTAATCAATTTGATGATAAGTTATTAAATAATTAAACAACACACGATTAAATTTCTCTTCTTTTGTAAGTTGATTGCCGACTTGCGGTAACTCTAATTTAGCAAAGCCTAAAGCCTTTGTTTCCTACATAAATGACATTTGTGGAAACTTTGATCATAATAATTTTGTTTAAAACCAAATAAGGCCAACTCCATAAACTTTTATATGATGATAAGTATGCTGCTCATACTAATGATCAAATAGGCCATAGCATGCGTGTCAAAGCACCATCAAATTCAATCCATGTGGTTGCCTGTTAAACCTTGGTAATTTGTTAATGAATTTGATGAAAAAATTTTGTGGGTCAATTACCTTTGAATATCAACATTAAAATTAGAACCCGTAGTTCTAATTCAGAGCCTAAAGTTCTAAATCTTAATATTAAAATTAGAATCTGTAGCTCTAATTCAGAACATGAAGTTCTAAATCTCAATATTAAAATTAGAACTCGTAGTTCTAATTCAGAACCTGAAGTTCTGAATCTCAATATTAAAATTAGAACCCGTAGTTCTAATTCACAACCTGAAGTTCTGAATCTTAATATTAAAATTAGAATCCGTAGTTCTAATTCAGAACCTGAAGTTCTAAATTTTAATTTTAAAATTATAATTCGTAGTTATAATTCACTATGTTATTCTTTTATTTATTATTAGTAGTTTAACAAATTAATTATTTTTAGGAGTATGCTCTGTGGTTGCAATTAATTTGGATCCTCCACATCAAAAAATAAAAAGTGGATTTCTTTTTAATTTTATAGTTTATTTTAGTTTCTTTCATAAATTTGATTAACTATAAGAGAAAATTAGAACCTGAAGTTCTAAACTCATTAATTAATTATTAGATTAGAACATGTAGTTCTAGATCTATAAATAATTATAGAACCTGAAGTTATAATTACACTACAATTAAAGAACTTGAAGTTCTAATCTCAATCAATCAGACTTTAGATTAAAACTTGCAGTTTTAAATCTTTCATGGAACCTGAAGTTCTGAATCTATAATATCATATATTATGAACTTGAAGTTCTAAATACTAATGTTATCAATCAGAAATTGCAGTTCTGAAATATAATTCCCTTTTAGAACCTGATATTCTAAATAATAATGTAAGAATGGAACTTGAAGTTCTAGGTCAACGAATTATTTTTCAAGAGAACTTGAAGTTCCAAATATGTATGTATAATTTTTGATTTATACATATTTATGTGATGTGTTTAATTTTTATATTATATTATATTTTCTATTATATATTTATTCTTTTGAATTATATTATATATTTATGTGACATGAATTTTACTTTACAAGGATATGAAACCTACAAATAAATTATTTGTTCTGGAAAATAAATGTGGGGATGTATGCTTGGTTGATAGTGCAACCACACACACTATCCTTCGAGATAGAAAATAATTCTTGGACGTAAAATTACGTGAAGGAAAGGTAAACACTATATCTGGGCCTGTAGACCTAATTGAAGGCTCTGGAAGAGCCATAATCTTATTTGCAAGTGGAACAAAATTATGCATTGAAAATGCTTTTATTCAGGCAGGTCTAGTAGAAATCTGCTAAGTTTCAAGGATATTCGCAGACAGGTATCTATAATATATTATATATCCATATATAATTATATATTATATAAATAATAAATATAATTAAGTCACTCATATAGAAATTCAGCATTATAAAAACTTCCAGCTTTCTCATCTGGATTATATTATACAATCATAAATTCAATAGAATGGCATGTAGTGATGAACCAGAAGTTCAATAATCCAAAATGTTTATGTTATGGCATAATCATCTTGGTCATCCAGGAGCTACGATGATGCGTAGAATAATTGAAAATTCTAATGGGCATAAATTAAAGAACCACAAGATTCTATATTCCAGATGAGATCAAATTGCACCGTTGGTCACAAGGCAAACTTGTGATACGCTCATCTACATCTAAGATTGCTCTTGAATCCCCATCACTCTTACAAAGGATTCAAGGAGACATTTGTGGACCAATACATCCATTAAGTGGACCTTTCCGTTATTTTATGGTTTTGATTGATGCAGCTGCATGGTGGTTACATGTTTTCTTATTGTCCACACGTAACATTGCATTTGTTAAGCTACTTGCCCAAATGATTAGATTAAGGGCACAATTCCTAGATTATCTAATCAAAACCATACGACTAGATAATGTTGGTGAATTTACATCCAAGAATTTTGATGACTACTGTACATCAATTGGAATCGATGTTGAACATCCAGTTCCACATGTACATACACAAAATGGATTGGCAGAATCATTGATCAAACAAATTCAGGTAATGACACGAACTTTATTGTTACAGACTCAATTATCAATTTCTATATGGGGTCATGCTAAACTACATGCAACTGCATTAATTCGTCTTAGACCCACAGCTTATCATCAATATTCTCCAATCCAACTTGTTCTTGGTCACCAACCAGATATTTCTCATCTACGTATTTTTGGTTGTGTTGTGTATGTTCCAATTTCACCTCCACAACGCACAAAGATGGGACCTCAACGTCGTTTGGGGATATATGTTGGTTTTAATTCACCTTCTATTATTAGATATTTGGAACCCTTAACATGTGATCTTTTTACCGCACATTTCGTGGATTGTAACTTTGATGAGACAAGTTTTCCACCATTATGGGGCAAAAAAAAAAAGAGCCTCCAGAAGCAATGCATGAACTTTCTTGGAAAGTTCATACCATGTCTCATTTAGATCCTCGCACCAGACAATGTGAAAATGAAGTGCGAAGGATTATCCATTTGCAACAAATTGCAAATCAATTCCCAGATGCATTTACAGATGCTGCAAAAGTAACCAAGTCATATATACCAGCTGCTAATACACCAGCCCGGGTGGTTGTTCATGATGAACAATCTAGTGTAAAAGTAGCTAATGAATCATCTATTACATGTCAGAAACGTGGTAGACCACTTGGTTCTAAAGATACTATTTCCCGGAAGAGGAAAATGAGAGATCCGGATCCTATTGAAAATAATGCTCGAGCAATGACTATACCCACATCTTCTCAATCACCAGTTCCAGTAGAACTGATAGTCCCCCAAGAGATACCAACCGCTGAAGAGGCTCAAAATTTCAAAAATGAGGAAAAGTCTACAAATTATACTTATACAAGAGAACTGTGGGATCAAAAGGAAATAGCAATCGACAATGTGTTTTCATATAGAGTAGCTATTGAAATTGCAAATGATTTTGAACCTCAAATTGTCGATGAATGTAGACAAAGACATGATTGACCTAAATGGAAAGAAGCAATTCAAGAAGAATTGACTTCTTTAGCCAAACGTGAAGTTTTTAGACCCCGTAGTCCAGACACCTGAGGATGTCAAACCTGTTGGTTACAAATGGGTGTTTGTACAAAAACGTAATGAACATAATGAAATCATTAGATATAAATCGCGACTAGTTGCACAAGATTTCTCGCAGAGACCAGGTATTGACTATGAGGATACATATTCCAATGTGATGGATACCATTACGTTTCGATTTTTAATCAGTATTCCAGTCTCTAAAAGATTGGACATGCGTCTTATGGACGTAGTGACAACATATTTGTATGGGTCAATTGACACTGATATTTACATGAAAATCCCCGAAGGATTGGAGATGTCTGAAGCATATAAATCAAAGGATCGTAAGCTGTGTTCAATCAAGTTACAACGATCTTTATACGGATTGAAATAATCTGGACGCATGTGATATAATCGTTTGAGTGAATATTTGATGAAAGAAGGATATATAAATGATCCTATCTGCCCATGCGTATTTATTAGAAAGTCTGAAATTGGATTTGCCACTATAGTAGTATATGTCGATGATATTAACTTAATTGGAACTCCTGAAGAGCTTCTAAAAACTGCTGAATATTTGAAAAGAGAATTTGAGATGAAAGAATTAGGAAAAACGAAATATTGTCTCGGCTTACAGATCGAGCATAAAACTAACGGAGTATTTATCCACCAGTATGCATATATTGAAAAATTCTCAAACGTTTCAACATGGATAATGCTCATTCATTAAGTACTCACATGGTAGTCCAATCTCTCGATCCTAAAAGGAAAAATTTCGTCCTAAAGAAGATAATGAAGAGATACTTAGTCCAGAAGTACCATATCTTAGTGCAATTGGTTTCTTACTGTATTTAGCTTAATGCACCAGACTAGATATATATTTTCCGTTAATTTATTGGCAAGATTTAGTTCTGCGCCAACTCGAAGACATTGGAATGACATCAAACATATCT
>SKCR01045879.1:0-46466 GCA_019454045.1 Zanthoxylum bungeanum
GTTCTTGTTGTTTTATTTTATCTCTCACACCCCCGGTAAAGCAGCGGATAACGGTACGTCCGTGACTCAAGTCAGTTATTTCAGTTTCCTAAAAATACTGATACCCTACAAACTAAGGTATGGAAGAAACTCTCGCAACCCTCCATAATATTTTCTTTCTTGCACTTCCTCGAAATGCTCTGATTAAAATTTACAAAGCCCGCACAAAAAGATTGAGAATTCTTGTGATTCATAGTATTCCTAATGATATTCGTTGGGTAATCGAAGTAAGGGTTCGTTTGGCAGGTGAGTCACCTGACTCCTTCATTCCTTACATGCCTGGTTTAGGGAAAAGCACCTATTCTAAAAAACGAAGAGCTAAACAAATGGGTGTTTGTTATAAGTGTGCACGTTGTACGTGCAACACTCGTTGTCGTTCTTTAGGAATTGTGTCTGATAATCGTGAGGATAAAATACAATTCATTATGGATGGACTGAGTAAGAAACCTTTTGATGATATATCATTGACTCTTTAGACGCATCCTAGTGGATTGTTCATCGCGTGAATTCTCAAATTACGCACACAATTTCATAAAGAAAGACAACCATACAGTCTCGGGAATCTGACTTTAAAAGACCCTGTTTGCCAATTTATAAGAAAATTGGATGGGAAGCCTATCCTCAACCCATAGAGGGCGTTCAAGCCGTTTCTTCGGACGTAAACCAGAGGAAGATGTGAGCCACAATCACAACTGCTAGTATATATTATTGCATTGATTTTCTTTACTTTAAATTATTGTTTTCCTTTACTTTTTGCTGACAGTATCTAACATTTTTTGTTCACGATCTATTTTTATGATAGTTGTCATTTTGCAGATATTAGTGCATTTCTCACTCACCATTTTTAGGATCTATAAATTCAGTTCGTCATTTCCATTTCCTCAACACATCTAGATAAGAGAGGCAACACAAATGGAGACAACTTCAAAACGACGATTCACTAATATCTGTATATTTTGTGGAACTAGCTCCGGAACTAAACCAGAATTTGTTGAGGGAGCACGAGAATTGGGTAGAGTTATGGCAAACAAAAATATGCACTTAGTATATGGTGGTGGTCAATCTTGGATTGATGGGGTATATTTCAAAAGCTATACAAGAAGGTGGAAGTCAAGTTTTGGGGATCATCCCAAAACCTTTAACAGAAAGCTACATCATCGGAAAATCAAATGGAGAAGAATGTATTGTCCCAGGTATGTCTGAAAGACTCACTGAAATGATCAATCATGCTGATGCTTTCATTGCTTTACCAGGTGGGCTCGGAACGTTGGAAGAAATATTTACTGTTGCGTCATGGGCAAACTTGAATATTCACCAAAAACCTATTGGGCTATTTAATGTTAATGGATTTTTTTCGATTTTATTTTTGTATTTCTTGAAGATGCCAAAAGAAATGGGTTTATTTCAAAATCGGTAAGGGATATCTTCTTAACTGCACGAAAACTGATGATTTAATTGACCAACTTTTTAGCTTATGAACCAAAAATTGACCCTATTATTTCCAAGTTGAACTGGTCTGGTAACGATCGTGGCAAAAAGCGCAAAGTAAACCTGGACCTTAATCTGTAATCTTTAGTTATTCCACAATAACCAGGTGATATCTTCTAAACTCTTTCTTTCTTTCTTTAAACATTAGGGACAATGTCTCATTTTGGTTGGGGAGATGATAGTTTAGGAAATAAATAATTTTCATGTTTATGTATGTTTCATTGATGTTAGTTTTTATTGTGTTGTTATTTTGTGTGTAAAAATATATATCCATATATATACACACAAACTAACAACAAATTTGTTTTCTAAACCAAGTGGAATTGTTGTTCAGAGGTGGCTGTGTAAGGAGTTTTCACTCCTGAGACGCATCTCAATATAATTCGTAACAAGTTATTTCGTTCATTTCTTTTTTGAATTATTTAAATTTGTGAATTCTCCATAACATTGATTAAATTTGATCTTTATATGCTCGTCTGACTGATATTATCAAGAATATGGTAACATATGACCATGTGTGGCAAGTGAAAATTTTATAATATTCAGTTCTCTATTTGTTGGAGGTAACACCTAAAAGCAGTGAAATTTCTTATTTTGCAAAACTGAAAAAGGAAAAAAAAAGAGAGTTTGAATAAAGTTCGTGTCGTAGCCTTTCTAACCCGAGCAATTAAGTCCGAATGAGTGTTTTAACACTTAGTACCCTAAGACAATCTGGTCTGAGAATTACTGGCCCAAAGCTCGTTACAAGGGTTAAAAAGAAAGCTTAAGGAAATCAGACACTGTTTATCTGAGATCCGAGCAATTAAGCCAGTATGGGTGTCTTAACACCTAGTGCCTTAAAACCAACTGGTTTGGGAGTCACTGGCCCAAAGATCGATATATGGATTGAAAATATATTTTAGACAATGTTTATATGATATCCGAGCAATTAAGCTCGTAGGGGTGTCTTAACACCTAGTGCCCTAAAACCAACTGGTTTGGGAGTCACTGGCCCAAAGTTCGATACATGGATTGAAGATATGTTTATAAATAAAACTTTCACTACCAAAAAAAGTGTAAACTCTAATATAATCTTAGGACAAAAATATTACACTCTTTTCAATAAATACTTGTGATATTGTGGGCACAATATATTGATTAATACCTTGTTTTATGAGTATATTGAAGAATGGTAAAAAAAGTACAGGAGAAGTCATTTATTTGATTATTCAGAAAAAAAGAAAACAATTGTTGACTTAGATAAGAATTTTTCTCCCGCTTGAATTACTAGGGACTAGTAATAAGCTGGTTGAGGGGTGTGATGAATACTAAAAAGTGCATATTTATTAGACGATAAGTTAATCATTTTACACTTATAGTTTCACTAATCCCCTTAAATTGACACATTTGTGTAAATATTTTAAAGTTATGCTTTGAGTGCTTTTACTGTGTTATTTTATGTTTTTGTCAGGAAAAAATACTGATCGGAAGATCGACGGGACAAATCAGACGTGAAAAAAATATTCTGCAAGCACGTCGTAAAATCGACAAGCACGTCGTAAAATCTGCAAGCACGTCGTAAAATCGGCAAGCACGTCGTAAAATCGGCAATCATGTCGTAAAATCTACAAGCACGTCGTGACACGTGGAACCTTTACGTCGCGACACATGTCCCCAACGTGGCTTCACCATTCTCTGACACGTGTCTCCAACGTGGCTTCACCATTCTTTGACACATGTCCACAACATGCATTTGCTGGTCTGGGTGGCGAATTTGCCTATAAAAAGGAGCGTCCGACATTAGAAATTTGCATACTTTCTTTCCTGATTCATCTGTAATCCTTGGAGAGAGAGTGTCTTTTTGTTTATTTACTTAAAGCTTTTTGTAATGTTTTTTTCTTTCAATAATAAAAGTACGAATATGTTTTATTACAAAATGAGTAGCTAATTTCTTTTCTGCTGGAGTAAGGGTGAAGTTTTTATAATGAGAACATAAATTAAACTCGCTTTTATTATAATAAATAAATTGAAATATAATGATTAAAACTTGATTTAAATCTAGATTAATTATTGACAATCTTTATACCGCCTATATGGCTGGTTTTATCTTTATATACCGCCTTTATGATTGGTTTTATCTGTCTACCGCATTTATGGCTGGTTTTATCTTTATTCCGCCTTTATGGCTGGTTTTATCTGTCTACCGCCTTATGGCTGGTTTTATCTTTATACCGCCTATATGGCTGATTTTATACGATTTTGGCATAATTAAGTACCTTGGTAGGACTTGTTATAGACAAACGATATCACGCCTTTATGGCTGGTTTTCTATTTTTGGCATGCTTGGTACCTTGGTCGGACTAATTATTGACTTGAATGACTACCGCTTTTATGGCTGGTTCTTTAATTGGCATAATTAATTCTTGTAATAAATTAAGTGGGTATAAAAAGACAATTTATAAATTATTATAAAGCGAGATTTATAAATGTTTAAAAGACTAAAAGTGGATCCCCTAACTCCAGCATTTCCTTCTATTACTGTATTTCAACCTAAAATCCTCCAACTACTTCAACAAAGCAAACTTTTCATTCCCGTACTGTTAAATATTCTATTTTGCTAAATCTATTCTCTGTGGATCGACCCCGGACTCACCGAGTTATTTTATTACTTCGACACTCTTATACTTGGGAGTAAAAGACCACTTTTCGAGCGTGTCACTAAGGTCCCTAAGCAATCACTTAGTGGAAAAGGAAGTGATTGAGCGATGAAAAACCCGTGGAACCGGAACCGTAATCGGAACCGGTTGGAGCTGAAATCGAACGGTTCCAGCGGTTCTACGGTGAAACCGTTTATTTTTTATTTTTTATTTTTTAAGAAAATCATTATTAAAATATAAAAAAAAAAAATTAAAAAAAAATTGGAACCATTCAGTTCGGTTCTGGTTCTGATTCTAATTCTAATTCCACGCTTGTGGAACTGGGAATCGGCAAGGCAATCCATCATGGCTACAGTATATAAAAGTCCCAATGGTAAACTTGGGTTATGAAACAAGCTATGATGTGTTTGTGAAAGCGGCCTCTCTGGTCAAGCTCAAGACATATCATTTGGCGTTGGCTCGTGCATTGTTGAAGGTATGAATGATTGATGGCTAAAATTGACGTTCAAAATGTTATACATTGACTGACCTTGACCCCCGAAATCTTAAAACCATTTTTGAACCAGCACTCTATTTTGGTTTACTTATCAAGGGTAAAGCATAATGAATATGGATGTAGTGCTCCACCGATTTGTGTCTGACTTTTTATAATATTAGTTTATAGTAATGAATGATTAAAATTTAATTATATAAAAATTATTATTTAATAATTGACATATTTATAAAGTGATTCTTTTCTTTCAATATAATAACGTCGAAGTAATAAAAATAACCGGTGAATCTGTGGTCGATGCTCTTCAGGAAATATATTTAGTTAAAGAAAATAATAATTTTGAGGAACATAATAAAAAGGGCGATTGGCGATGATGGTTGAAGTGATCTATATTTTAATGGATATAATAATAAAATAAAATACTGAGATTATGAGATTCACTTTTAATATTTCAAATATAAAATTATTTTTATTTTTTTATAAAATATAAATTATAATTATTTTCCAATCAATTTATTTATTGATTATCACATATTAATTATGCAAATATATGTAATCTGTCATATCTATAATTAGTCTATATTAAGGTACTAAATATGTCAAAACGTGTAGAACCATATTGTTTATAATTAATCCATATTTATAATAGTACACCTCTTATATTTATGAGATTCAAGTATTATCTGTATCAATCAGTGACTATTCATATTTCATATATAGTTAAGAGTCCTAGATAAATTAGAAATAATACGAATTTATCTGGAAATAATCATAATTTATAAATATAATATACAAAAATTACTTATATTTTCGTACCAAGAGTTTTACCATTCACCTCAGTAAGATGCAAATTAGTTACTCATGCTTTGAATAAAATCACGTATAATTTTATTAATGAACGAAAAAAGAATTACAACAAACACTAAAAAAAAAATAGAGACTCCACAAATTCTCAGAGATAATTATGAAATTAGTCTGAGAAATGGGATGTTAAGTACCTTTATTTTAGGGGTGTTCGCGGTGCGGTTCGGGTCGGTATTTTCGTTTTTCACTTCAAATCGTGCGGGTTGGCGGTTTGGGAAATTAGAAACCGAAATTGCAAATTTGATAAGGAAAACCGCGGCGGTTCGGGTTGGTGGTTTGGGCGGTTCGGGTCGGCGATTTGGATTATAAAATTTTTTAAGGAAATTTTATGTATTTTCACATAATAATTGAAGAGAAAAAATACATAATTTTCATTTATACATTGCATATTGTCATATGATCATTAAATATCTTAAATTTCATGGTTAAAAAAAAGAAGAAAATATAAAATAATATCTAATTTGAACGCGGGTCGGCGGTTTGAGTCAAAATTTACGGTTTTAGGCCGTTCAGGTCGCGGTTGGGTCAAAACCGCACACCGACCCGAAATTTACGGTTCGGTTCCGATTGACCCGGAAATATTTTTAATTTTTTTTCAAATCGCGCCGTGTGGTTTGAAAAAAAATAAAAAATATTTTCGATTCGGATTGATACGGTTTGGGTCAGATTATGATTTGATCCGAAATCGTGATCACCTCTACTTTATTATAAGTGAGGTGCTCGGTAACTCAATAATACTTTTATAATTTGCTCTTGTAAATTGCAAAATCAAATTGCAAAATTTTCAAAAGCAAATTTAAAACCTTTTTGTTTTTTTCTCATCATTTGCCAACATTTGGCAATATTTTCAAAAGCAAATTATGCTATTGTTTTCTTTTGGTAATTGGTCAACATTTGGCCAAATATATCAACAATCCACGATTTTTTTTTTTTAATAATTATAATCTTATGTGTCCAGTTTTATAATAAGATTATCCAACAGTAAATTAAATATGGCCAATCATTTTATATCATCTTCAAACTCAATCTTCATAATTCTTTCTGGTTTTTGAGCATTTGAGATTCATATTTCATTTATATTTTCCGTTGAACATTTAAATCAATATTTTACTTATACAAAAAATAAAATCATAATAAAAATATATAAAACATAAATTAATTATTATTTTACAAGTATATTAAATTAATGAGATTAAAGAAACTATAAGTGTAAAATGATAAATTTTCATTTTAATAAATATATATTTTTAATGTTAATCAATAATTATGAATCATAGTTGGTAAAGAATTATGTACAAAATTCAATTAGTACTGAGTCTAGCATATGTTCCCACATTTTATTTTTGCAATAGGCCAAATAAGAGGAAAAAAAATGTTATGGTGCAGGAAAAAACTAGAAAATTATAAGATTTTCAAGACAATTATAGAAAATCCCAATTATATAAGCTTAAAAGCTAATAGCGCGCCGTAATTCGAGACAAAAACCAACCCACGATCACATTTGTTTTCCATAAGGGTGGTAATGAGGAGGGTAAGGAAACGAAAGTTACGAAAGCCCGAGTTTGGGAAAAGTTCGGTCCGGGTATCTTCCAGGCCGGGCCGGACCGGGCTCGACCCCGGATTTTATTCGGCCCATTTTTTAAAAAAAAAAATTAATAAAAATTAAAAATATACAAATATAAAATACATTCACACTATATGTAAAGACAATTCACAAATAAATCAAAAGTTTCATCGATAAATTAACAATTTAAATGGTACAAATAAATAAAAATGCCACAAATATATTAAAAAATATATATATGTTTTTTTTTTGGCCCGAGCCAAAAATTATAAGCCCGGCTCGGGGCTCGGGCCCAGCCCGGGTTTTTTACTTCGGCGGGCCGATCCGGACCAGACCCGAGTTTTTCTACCACCCTTAGTTTTCCACCTTGTAGCGTTTCTATTGGTCAAAAGTCAGCACCTCGAGCTTATTGTAGGCATTGCATTTTCGCATGTGAAACCCGATGATGAGTCTCAATTGGAGGCACTACCTTTTAGCTAAGGATATTGCGGGAAACGGAGGTTGGAAGGGGAAATTCGGAAAAGTATGTCATCAAGTTCATTCCACAAGTTCACTGTCTTCGTTGGTGCTGCGTTCGTTCCTCCGTTCGAACCTCGTGCAGATTGCGGACGTTCGTGCCGCGTGCGAGGAGGCGTTCGAACGGAGCCGGTAATTCTGGTTTTGCTGCTAGCCTCACACCCCAGCCCATTTGGCCCCCCAAAGCCCATAAAACACATCCCAAATTAAATAAATAAATATTAAACATTAAATAAAATATTTAAATCATTTACCAATTAAATAAAACATAAAATAAAATCATGCCTAATATAAATAAATCAAATATATTATATACTAAAACTAAAAAGAAGATATGCCTAATTAAAATCAATCTTAACCAATTAAAGCCAATCACATATTTGACTTCCTAATTCAATAAGATATCCACCAATTAAAAGTATTGACTTCATAATCTAAACCAAATTTGTCCCCCCCTCAATCTTTGACTTCCTTGCTAAACACCAAATCCTATCCCCTCTTTAATGCCAAAATCTCTTCCTTGTGAGACAAGTGAAGCCCTGGCCATTCTCTATATAAACCACCCTTCACCAAGCCTCTTGGGGCTCCAGTGGACGCATGTACAAAAAAAAGAAGCCTTCCCATTGACGCCCATTGTAAGCAAGAAACAACAAGAATTATCTCCTTCTCCTCCCTCCATAGCCGAAAAAAAAGCCTTCCTAAAGCCACTGAAACCAGCCCCTGCACCCCTCTAAAACACGCCCAAGTAGCCCCCTAAATCACCTTAAAACAGCAGCCCAAATCACCTTAGAGCAGCAGCAAAAATCCTCCCAAAACAGTCCCCAAAATCCCAAAAACAGTAACATAAAAACTACATAGATAATCTTAAAAATAATCACATATAATTGCACTAAAAACCCACACAAACTTGGAATAGTTTATTGGAAACGTTTAAAACAGGTAGCCCGTGCAGTGAGCAGCAAGACAGAAGCCGAATAGGAGCAGAACGGAGTTCGAACCGCAAGCAAAACAGCAAAGCAGTGAGCTAGGACGCTGAACCAGTGAACTAGAAAAGTTGCGGAGCTGTACCCCTTCCGATCTTCGTGGAACGCGAGTCCGAGAGACGGCTTAAAAGGTTAGACCTGAGGGTATCTTTCACACCCGTTTTCTTTTTCCGCATTATTTATTAAGTATTACTCGTATGATTGTCATGTTAGAATGCATGTTGTGGTCTTTGAGTAGATAAACATGCATGAATTATGAAATGTAATATGTTGTGGGTATTGGATGAATGAGAGATGTGTCAACTCTCGCGGTATATCGGATGGAAACCCGGACATAAATTTCATAGCCGATTCCGAATGGACGGTAATATGATATGTACTCGGGCCACAACTCCACGTACCGCTTGGGTAAACGGCACCATCTTTCTTTTGTTGTGTTGCTTTTGTTTATTTAGTTCTCTTTACTTGAATTCAATATGTTGTTTAGTTATGCATGATTCAACCAAGCGCATGGGCTTAGTGAGTTAGTCCAAAGGTCCTCCATTTGGGAGACAAAGAGCCGAAAAGGCCACCTTTGTGACACTACTTCGCCGCGCCGGTTGATGTGTGTTCGGTTGGATGCGAGATACGTTCAATCGGGCATACTTAGTTTGATATTATTATCTTTTATGTATGGTTCAATCAAGCGCATGGGCTTAGTAAGTGGAATGAAAGATCCCTTATGGGGAGAGGTTAAAACCCGTTACAACGATGCTTTGCCGCGCCGGTTGATGTGTGTTCAGATTGGATGTAAGATGTGTTCAATCGGGCATACTTGGTTGATATGATTGGTTCTATTCTTGTATGTGTGATGTGACGCGCATGGGCTTAGTATGTTGGTCTAAAGGTCCTCTCTTTGAGAGATCAAGAGCCCCAAAAGGTCACCTTTACGGCAGTACTTCGCCGCGCCCTTTTATTTTGTGTTTATGTATTGCGTCCCATTTCATGCATCAGGTCTGTTCCCGTTCGAACACGTTTACGAACGCAACTCGAACGCGCATGTGTTTTTGCCTTGTCATGCATCAGGTCTCCCTCATGTTCGAACGCGTTCACGAACGCCATACGAACGTAGGCATTCTGTTTCATTTTCGTTCGAACGCGTTAACAAACGCTATACGAACGTGAGCATTCTGTTTCATTTCCGTTCGAACGCGTTATCAAACGCCATACGAACGAGAACCTTCTGTTTACCGTTCGAACGTGTTTACGAACGCTATACGAACGCCCACGCACTTTCTTAGTTTCAAAATGCATCAGGTCTGGTTCCGTTCGAACGCGTTCTCGGACGCTACACGAACGCGAACCTTCTGTTTACCGTTCGAACGCGTTTACGAACGCTACACGAACGCGCACCCACTGAATCGAGTCATCTTCATTAGATTCCATGCATAGTTTTCCTAGTAGCTATCCCCACATGTATGAATACAACTATGTTAATGAATTACAATTCATATGCTTGTGTCGTGATAACATTTGAGTATTATTTCTTGTGGTATATCGGATGGAAACTCAGACGTAAATTCCGTAGCCGATTCCGAATGGACGGTAGTGCGGTCTGTACTTGGGATACAATTCCACGTACCACTTGGAAAAGTGCCCATATGTATGTTTGTATGGTTAATATGTGTGCTTGTGTTTTCTTGAATGTAATATGCAAATAAAATTGTATGTTCGTTGCTATGTTGATATATGTTAAGCATGCGATTTTAGATATGAGATAAGTTTTATTTTGCATATGAGAATTTAGAAGCATGATACTCTTGGAAATAAGTGTTACTTAAGCTTGATTAAATTATTACATAAATCCTTTCATTACAAGTGACATGAGTAAGGGACCATTCCGAACCCAACGGTTTGAGGTCTTCCCTTGCGAGGGGTGAGTGCGGCCTTAAATCTTTGTCCCGGTTCACACCGGGTGGCGACTCCATATTATTTAGTATTTCCCAACTAGTGCCGCGAGCCTAGGAACGGCGTCGCCCAGGTCCTGTTGTCCACACTTATATTTTCCCTTCTTTTTTTTTCTGCCCTTTTCTCACGTTGGTGGCTTTTATAAATTTTTTCTTATTTAATTCTAAGTCAAATTAAAAAATTTATATTTAATTATAGTGTCATAAAATTGCTAAACTTAAAAATAATAATATTTAAATCAGTACTCCAGTGTTTCTCAAATTAGTACTCTAGTGTTTTAATAATTAATTAATTTTTTTTAAAATCTCCCAAAAGTGTTTAAAAAAAAAATCATATCTGTTGACGGCTGATTTTGGTCTCAGGGTAATATGGGAATATCACTCCCAAGATAATCCTCCCTCAATAGTGAATTTGTTTGGTTATGGGGGACCAAAAACAAATTTAGCAAAAGACAGATGAATACACCAATCGACAAGGAGATTTAACGTGGTTCGGCGGATCTTGGTCCGACCTACGTCCACGGGTACAGAACGGGTGATACTTTTTATTACTCAAACACGCTTCTCCGATCTTTTTGTGTTTTTTACAAGTCAGAGCTTGATGATTCTGATGCCCTATACACATATTCAGCCCTTCTATTTATAATAGTACAGAAATCAGATTCCTATTTGTATAAGAATCCTCAGTCGAATCCATCTTCTCCTCTTGCAAGGATTCCTAATTTAATACTATCTCTACTTCTCTTATCCTATTTGGATACTGGCTCATCTCCTTTCCCTATGAAGTAGGATATCATCATCCATTTCCTTGTAGAAATATGATGTTTTTTCTTCTGGAACGTCTTTGCTACGTGCTCGGTCATAATGGTCATTTGCACTGAGAATGCTTATGCCGTTCTGAAAAATGCTCGGTCATATGAACCCAAGTGCTCGGGAACCGATCATAACATGCTCTGTCCGAAACCAAAAATGTGCTCGGTCTCTAAAAGTTATGGTCGGCTTTAACGATCTCTCCTAAGAAGGGAATTACCCTTCTATCCTCGTCGTGCTGCTTTAAATATCATAGTGCCTGAAAACACCATCAACATCTGCCCCCTAGTTCTCGGTTCCAACGAGTATACAAGTTGGTGCCGGGAACTATATAAAGATGGTGTGCCGATTACTCTGTTGGAGGTCGATCCGGAGTTGAATCAAAATTTTCCGTCGCCTCTTTTTAAGCACCTTTTCTTGAGACGCGCAACAGTCACGTCTGTTTAAATGCCCATCAAATCACTTTTAGGGTTTTTTCTAAGTTTGACACTTGTCAAACATCCGTCGGGTTCCCGCCAAAAAGAAGTGAATCGACCGTGGAGAGGCGCCTTAACAGTGCGCTGATCTCAACCGTTCGTTTAATTTTGGCAGACCTCTTTTGCAGTTTGACACTTGGCGTCCATCCGGGTTTCTTTTTCGATCCAACGGCCATGAGCGTCCCACTCATGACCATAAGAAGACGAGACTTTTACTGTGCAGTCTTTTTGGCAAATTTTTCTCTCCTTCCTGTGAACATCTCCCCCGCTTCAACTGTGATTCGTTCGATTTAGCGTTCCTGAAGGTTCTTTTCCAACCGTGAGTTTTCCTCTCCGCTGTGACCTGTGAACACAAGGGACATGCAAACCGTGCCGTGCAACCTTCAGTCTTTCTGAAAGGACAAGTAAATTTTCTGAACGACCTCTGCCTTTTGTGTGTTTGTGAATCTTTCGTTTAGTTTTGATGTTGCTAGGGAGTGACTTATGGTATGTCGGATTTTGTTTTAGGGCATTTTAGATCCCACCTGCTTAGCTTTCTCGGAATTCCTGGGCAGTTTTAGAGTTTTAGCTATAGACTGACCTCCCCCTCCTTTTTTATTTCTTAGGATGTCGAGAATGTCTGATAACAGATCTTCCTCTGTAAACCCTGCTAGACCCTCAACACCCCCTGCTGAAGAGCTTTCCTCGGGCTCGGGGGCATCCAGTGTGGAAGACCTTGATACTACCCCCACTCTTTCCGAGATTGAACAAGATTCTTACCATCAGAGGGTTACTCAGGAGGATCTGGAGCCCGATGATTTTGACGGCTCGGCTCTGGACATGGTTCGGCCTTCTAAGATAACCGAGGATGATCTAGCTCTGCTTCGGCAACGATATGACATCCCGATAGATATTGCCCTTGAGGTCCCCCTTCCATGTGATCGTGCCAGTCAGCCTGACGAGGGTTCTGTGGCCCTTCTCCCAGCTTTCTTCGAATGCGGGCTCCGGCTGCCGATTCAACCCTATTTCGCCTGGATGTTGGCCGAGATGGAGATCGCCCCCTGTCAGCTGAGTCTAAACAGTTGGAGGATTTTGGCCGGATTGTATGTAGCTTGGTATTGGGCGGGGCTTGGCGAACCTTCTTTTGAAGAGGTGAAGAGGTTGTATCGGTTGAAGGCCAACCCAAAGACTCACCACGGTTGGTACTACCTTTCTGCTTATGACAGTTCGTCAAACGTCGTCAAAAAGCTCCCTGACTCTAATAAGAATTTCAAAGATCTCTGGTTCTGGGCCACTGGAGATTGGGGACGGACCCTGAGGTCGGATGAATGAGAGATCTTGGTACCGGATATCTTTAGGGCGGGAGGTTAGGAGATTAACCTTTAGCTTTTATTCCCTTAGTTTTTTTATGTTTGGATTCTTACCACTTTTCTTCTATTCCTCCTAGCCTGTTGGAGGGATGCTCCCAAGGTTTCCCATCAGGTCTGGAAGCGGGTATTCTGGGCTCGGCGGTATGCCGCTCTTTGGAGGGAGTTGGTAAATGATATGGCTTTTGCTGAGTCAGGCCTGATTCGGGTTGTTCCTCCAAAAGTCCCGGGTCGGATAGGTAGATCTGTTACTGTTTTTTTTTTTTATTGTTTCTTCTGCTCTCTTCGTCTTTTTAGAAGGAAATATCGTTTATGCTTTTGCCAAGGTTTCGTACTGATCATGCATTTTGCCTTTTGCTCCTACAGGCATGTCGAAGAGGCCGAAGTATCTTGAGCGGTTGGCCGGTACCATGAAGAAGGCTGGTCATGCTGAAACTGGAACCTCCCGGGCACAGCCTGAATCTGTTGAGGCTGGGAGGGTGTCTCAAGGGAAGGTTCAGCCGGCTGCTCGGGGTCCATCTTCTCCCTCTGGTGCGCAGTTATCAGGATCTGCTCGGCTGGTCAGTCCGCCGAAGCCTTTCAGGAAGAGGAGGCGTCAGTTCGGGGTAGAGGAGACTGAGCTGGTTCAAGAGATGGAGGAGGAGCCCGTCCCGAGCAAGAGGAAAGATGCCCGTCGGGGGAAAAAATCGTCTGAGGGCTCCTCCAAGAAGCGAAAAGGTTCTGTGATCCTTGGTGTGGAAGATTTGGGGGAAGACATCCGGGAGGCTACTTCCCATCTAGTGTCGGCCTTTAATGAACTGGCCGAGGTGATTCCTCCGGAGGAGGTTTCGAGATATGAGGATGTCTCTCCTGAGGCTTTGGTGACAGAGATGAGCTCCCAAATGGCGAAGGTAGTTACTCTTTTCCCTTATGATTTCGGGTCTTTGCTTTCTTATCTCACATCTTGACTTCTTTATTTTGTGCATGCTACTTACCTTATGGCCAAAAATAAGGACCTCATCTTGAGTCTACTGTCTGAGGGTGGTCAGGCCCAGAGACTTCAGAATCGCCTTACAGAGGTGGAGGCTAAACTGGCCGAAAGGGAGGAGGTGATAAAGAATCAGAAGCTGACTGTGATCGAGACCTTCAAAACAAATAAGGCTCTTAAGGCTGCTGATGCGCTGGAGCGAAAACTTGCCGATACCGCTAGAGAGGATTTGAAGGCCGCCCAATCTGAGATTGGCATTTTGAAAGTGAATGTGTCCAGTTCTGAGGCCAAACTGAAGGCCAATGACGAACAAATGGTACGGGCTCGGGATGATCTTGAGAGGAAAGAGGCCGAACTTGAGGTCGAGAAGGATGCTATCCGCCTTGAAGGGGTTGGTGATTGTGCTGAATTAATACCGATGGTACTGCCTGGTTTGAATATGGATCCTATTTACGCGGCCATCGGTTTTTGCAAGGGGGAAATTTCCGAGGAGGAGTTCCGTCAGTGGCTTCATTCTTCCCCTGAAGTGGTGGCTGACCCCGAGCCGATCTCAATCGTCCATGTTTCCCAGGCTTCTTATGATGGCACACCTATGGCCCCTGCTCCGGGAGAGGACCATCCAGGGATTCCTCTTGCTTTCGAGACCGAGCATGTAGAGGATCCACCTGCCGTTGGTGTGGACGCTGCTGCCCCTTCTCTTGAGACCGAACCGATCCTTCCATCTCAGGCTCCTGCCGTTGATGTGGCCGTTCCTTCTCCTGAAATCGAGCCGACCCATCCATCTTCTGTTCCTGAAGAGAGTTCTCTTGCCCCTGCGAGGGCTGGTTGTTGAGGGGGTGACCCGAACGGGGCCCTGTGTACACTTCACATCTTTTTTTTTGTAATAACACTTCACATTTTTTTTGAATATATACATATATATGTGCTTTATTTTTTCTTTTTTTTTTATTTCGTTTTTCATGTTTCTTTTCGAATATTTGAGACCTCTCCATGAGGACAATATGAGCTGGAGGGACGTAATCCGACCCCGAGTAGTAAGAAACACTTGGCTCCGGTGGGGAATGTTACGTCCCCAGTTTGGGCTGATAGACTAGGTGAGACTTAACCCGACCCCGAGCTGAGAGAGATATTTGGACCTGGGGGAATGACGCCTCCCCAGTCCAAAAGTGCTGACTCGGTGGGACGTAACCCGACCCCGAGCTAAAAAAAGGCATTCGGACCTGGGGAATGTTACGTCCCCAGTCCAAAGAGGTAGACTCGGTGGGACGTAACCCGACCCTGAGTCGAATAATCAAGTGGCCTCGGCGGAACGAAATCCAGCCCCGAGCCGAATAATCAAGTGGCATTGGCGGAACGAATCCAGCCCAAGCCGATTAACCAAGTGGCATTGGTGGAACAAATCCAGCCCCGAGCCGATTAACCAAGTGGGCTTGGCGGAACGAATCCAGCCCCGAGCCGATTAACCAATTGGCCTCGGCGGAACGAATCCAGCCCCGAGCACTGGTCAATCCTTGGGATTTAATCAGATGGGAAGTGTATCCATCTTTGAAACCCTGTCGAATCTGACTTGGGCGTCCCTTTGTCAGACCGACGAAAAAATAAAAACAAAATTTTCGAAAATAAAATCAAAAGATGGGGGTGACTTAGCACTTGTCCCAAAGCAAAACTTTTCACAAGCATAAACAACAGCACAGATTCCTTAAAACAGCGTCCTGTCCGAGGTTTCAAAAACACAATTCTGAATCTTTCAATTCAGTGTCCCGGCGAACCAGGATTTGGATCAGTAGAGCGTTTGAATGGTAAGGGCACATCCTCTATACGTCGGGTCACTGTGGAGCCTGTGCATTGTACGAGGGCTCCTCCTTACCACGCTGGAGTAGGCACACGTTACAGGGGCACAACGCATCCCCGTGCTGCGCCTCTCTTGGATCCAAATGATGAATGTATCAAAGAGTGTCCGGGATACTAAGGGTATATTCCTCCTTAGGTCCGGCATTACTGGAGCTAGCAGTCGTCACGGGGGCATCATCATCCCCTGTGCTATGCTTTCCCGCGGATCCATTACATCGGGTAAGTGAGGATCAAAAGAGTGCTCGACATATTAAGGGCATGTTCCTCCTTATGTTCGGTAACACTGGAGTAAGCAATCGCCACGAGGGTATCATCCCTCCCTGTGCTATGCTTCTCACGGATCCTATGCATCGAGTATGTCCCTGAGGACCCTGAGCCAAGAGAGATACTTGGTTCTGGGGGAATGTCCCGTCCCCAGACCAATGAGCATGACTCGGTGGGACGTAACCCGACCCCGAACCGGACGGCCTCGGCGGAATAAGATCCAGCCCCGAGCTGTTTGAAACATTAAGGGCATATTCCTCCTTATGTTCGGTAATACTGGAACAAGCAATCGCCACGGGGGTATCATCCCTCCCTGTGCTATGCTTCTCTCGGATCCTATGCATCGAGTATGTCCCTGAGGACCCCGAGCCAAGAGAGATACTTGGTTCTGGGGGAATGTCTCGTCCCTAGACCAATGAGCATGACTCGGTGGGACGTAACCCGACCCCAAACCGGACGGCCTCGGTGGAATAAGATCCAGCCCCGAGCTGTTTGAAACATTAAGGGCATATTCCTCCTTATGTTCGGTAATACTGGAACAAGCAATCGCAACGGGGGTATCATCCATCCCCGTGTTATGCTTCTCACGGATCTATACTCTGATTCACCTTCGTCTCTGCTGTCTAATGCTTGTATGGAGTCGAATGATTCTGGTGTGACTTTGTGCTCCTTTATGGTGGTAGCCGTGGTCGGGTAGTTGCGGGTTTTGTGCTTTTGGCTTTGGACCGTTGTATTGAGTATGTCCCCAGGGTTTTTGAATATGGTTTTGCAAAATTATTTTTTCAGAAGAGCGGGTGAAAAAAGAAAGTTTTTATTTATATTCGGGGACATACTGCCCTTCTTACAACTCTCTGTGGGTCATTTTGAGAGAGGCTTTGTATTTGAACTTCTGTCCATTATTGGGTTGCTGCCAAAGAAGAGGAGGAATTGAGAGTTTACTGAACGTTTTTTCTCAACATCTCGGCGTTCCATGGCTTTTTTAATCTTATGCCGTCCAGCTGTTCCAAGAAGTAAGCCTCCGGCCTTACCACCTCTGTGATTTTGTATGGCCCTTCCCATTTGGCACCTAGCGAGCCCTCCTCTGGTCGCCGGGTGTTTAAGGTGACCCTTCTCAATACTAAGTCGCCTGGGAGGAAGGAGCGGGTTCGAATTCTTTTGTTATAGAAGCGGGCCATCCTTTGTTGGTAGACTGCTGCTTTCATAGTTGATTTCTCTCTCATTTCTTCGATCAGATCGAGGTGGTTTTTGATAAGTTCTTCGTTCTGTTCACTCCCGAAGTGGCGGACCCTGTGAGTTGCTACTCCAATTTCTGCTGGAATTACGGCCTCACATCCGTATGATAGGGAAAACGGTGTCTCCCCTGTGGAATCTTTGAAGGTCGTCTGATGTGCCCATAGTACTTCTGGTATTTCTTCGACCCATAAGCCTTTGCATGATCCGAGCCGAGCTTTAAGGTTTGCCTTGATGGTCTTGTTTGTTGCCTCAACCTGTCCGTTTGACTTGGGATGGGCTGGCGAGGCAAAGAGATCTGGAGGTCTTCCCAGAGCTTCCTGAATCATTTGCTATCGAATTGTTTCCTGTTGTCGGTGATGATCGCCCGGGGGATTCAGAACCTGCAGATTATGTTCTTCTTTACAAATTCTGTGGCCTTTTTCTCCGTGATGGTGGATAGCGGCTCGGCTTCTGCCCATTTTATGAAATAATATATGGCCACGATTGCATATTTCGCATGCCCTCGCCCTTTTGGCATTGGCCCTATGATATCTAGCCCCCAATGTGCTAACGGCCAGGGGCTGGACATGGTGGTTAATTGTTCTGCCGGTTGATGATGGATGTTGGCATTTTTTTGACAACCTTCACATTTTTGAGCTACCCTCACACCGTCCTGATGCATGGTCGGCCAGTAAAATCCTTGTCTTAAGGCTTTAAAGGCGATTGATCTTCCCCCAGTGTGACTTCCGCAGATGCCTGCGTGGATTTCTCTGAGCACATAATCTGCTTCCTCTTTTGCCAAGCATCTCAGGAGGGGTACGGTGTAGCATCTTCGGTAGAGTACCCATTCGATTAAGGAAAATTTGGTGCTTTTGAATTTTAGTTTTCTGGCTTCCTTTCTGTCCTCGGTGTCTCTCATGTTTCCAAATATTTTCTGATTGGTTGTAGCCATGAAATTTCATCTTCTCCATCCAGGGTTCCTACTTCGAGTTCTCCCACGCTTTTTCCTTGTGTCTTCCACCTTTTTTCCTTCTGCTTTCTCACCTCTTCTTCGACTCGTTCCGACTTCTGGTCTCTCGTTGTTCATTCCCTCCATTTTCTACAGCCGATCTACCATGGATTTCATGCTTTCTTCCATCTTTTTCATCCAGTCTGCTGCCGGATTCCCTGAAGATTGATGATTCCCACCTTCTGCCATCGTCTTAGTACGCGAGCTGCTTTTTGTTTGAATTCCCCACAGACGGCGCCAACTGTTGACGGCTGATTTTGGTCTCAGGGTAATATGGGAATATTACTCCCAAGATAATCCTCCCTCAATAGTGAATTTGTTTGGTTATGGGGGACCAAAAGCAAATTTAGCAAAAGACAGATGAATACACCAATCGACAAGGAGATTTAACGTGGTTCGGCGGATCTTGGTCCGACCTACGTCCACGGGTACAGAACGGGTGATACTTTTTATTACTCAAACACGCTTCTCCGATCTTTTTGTGTTTTTTACAAGTCAGAGCTTGATGATTCTGATGCCCTATACACATATTCCGCCCTTCTATTTATAATAGTACATAAATCAGATTCCTATTTGTATAAGAATCCTCAGTCGAATCCATCTTCTCCTCTTGCAAGGATTCCTAATTTAATACTATCTCTACTTCTCTTATCCTATTTGGATACTGGCTCATCTCATTTCCCTATGAAAGTAGGATATCATCATCCCTTTTCCCTGTAGAAATAGGATGTTTCTTCTTCTGGAACGTCTTTGCTACGTACTCGGTTTTCATGGGGTCGGTCATAATGGTCATTTGCACTGAGAATGCTTATGCCGTTCTGAAAAATACTTGGTCATATGAACCCAAGTGCTCGGGAACCGATCATAACATGCTCGGTCCGAAACCAAAAATGTGCTCGGTCTCTAAAAGTTGTGGTCGACTTTAACGATCTCTCATAAGAAGGGAATTACCCTTCTATCCTCGTCGTGCTGCTTTAAATATCATAGTGCCTGAAAACACCATCAACAATATCTATAAATCATAAGCTTTAAAATAAAACTCATTCTCAATATGTTTCGACGTACAAAAAAGGTAAATGATAATCTTTATATTTACAAAAGAATAATAGTTTCAAATTAGTCATTTTCAAACATTCACATATCTTTCATATGGAATCCAAATTAAAATCTATAAAAAAAAAATATACATACATATTTAACATACATAGTTACAACTTTCTTCAACAAAATTCTCTCAAATTCGGACATACACAAGGTCGCAATTAGGCCCAAAATTATTGCATCGCACATACTACATAATCATATTTTTATCTTAGTTACATTAGTGATTGAAAGTTGTGTTATGCGTACCTTTACTCACATTACTTACCTCAACCATATTTATAATCTCATACACATTGTGATTGCGTTTTTTTACTTATAGTCACATATTGATTGTCAATAGGAGTGTATTTTTTAACCAAAGTCGCAATTTGACTAATAGTTGAGTGATCAAAATTTTAGTAATGGGTGTGCATCAGTTATATTTGTGAGCTCATTCACATTACATCCATTTTTGTTACTTACAGTCAATGAATGATTGTCAACTAAGTGTGTGACTGATTGTATTTTGTTTATTAAAATTATAATGTGACTATAAATGATTTCATCTACATATTAAAAATATCAAAGTTAAATTAATATTAATGTGTATTTAAATTAAAAATAAACGATCTCAAAATATAATGTCCAAGTTCAAATTTGAGGGGAGTTAATGAGGTAAAAATATATTTAGACTTGCCAATCTCCTTATCTTTTATAGTAAAAAAAATTAAGTGTTTTCAAAGTCTATGTTCAAATTTTAGGAGAATTAAGATGTAAATAATATTTTTGGATTTTCCTACAATATTTTAAAGGAAAAAAAGTATTATTGAATAAAGAGATAAAAAAATGAAAATTTAAAATCTCAAGATTAAAGATAAAATAAGTTTAAAAGTGTGTGTGTATAATAATAATAATAATAATATAATAATAATAATAATAATATATGAGAAATATGACCATATTTTATACTTAGTAGTGTACTTAATTATCGTGTTCGTTTGCACGAGCAACCAAAATTAGTGGTGCGTTTGATGAAGTGTTAATGCTAACGTTTTAATATTTTATCAAATGAGTAAATTTATACCAGTATTAACATTTATAAATTATAATCTCATATCATGAGATTATTATTTGACGGTAACTTATACTATAATATCTTTTTATAACTTATGATCTAACTTTATACCAAATGCAACCTAGAAATAGGGGTGGCAAAACGAATCAACGAATCGAATTTGTATCGAATCCTAAACGAATCGAATCAAAATGTAATGGATTCGTATTCGATTCGTTTATTAAACGAATCCTAATATCAAGATTCGTATTCGATTCGTTTAATAAACGAATCGAATACGAATATTCGTTTACTCGTTTAGTCAATGATATTATTTAATAAAATAATTACCATACTTGATTTACATTAATTCTTCATAAAGATATACATATGAATATATGTAATTAATATATTTACTAAAAATATCTCACCAAATATCAAAAATTTATTTTTTCTATGATAATTAGCTATAATTTCTCGAATCTTAATTGAAAATTAACAAGAACTAGTAAATAAAAATAATAAACGAATCCTAAACGAATAAACGAATCAATGAACTTAAATTCGTATTTGATTCGTTTAATAAACGAATCGAATCGAATTGACCCATTTATTAAACGAATCCATTTTTTCAAACCCGTATTCGCTTTAAAGCGAATCGAATCGAACGAATAAACGAATCCTGACCCAAATTGTCACCCATACCTAGAAGTACAGGGCTGACAGCGTCAAAGTTAACGGCACTATAAGATCTCGAACGAAAGACGGAACGGAAGGAGTCCATTATTTTGTAAAACTCTCTTTCATTTTTGGTGAAGCGTCTTATTTTCCCTTGAAAAAAAGGCCCCGTGATTTTCCTGGGAAAACAATTTGTCTTTGATAGCACTTTTGACATCGTATAATGGGGGATTACAGAAGCAGTGACGATGATTATGATTATTACGGCGACGACGACGACGACATTGATTTTGTTGATGACGATGAAAACGCTGCCGAATTGGAAGCCGCCGTTGAGCCGGAAATTCCGCCTAATTCTTGTCCGTCGAGTAAGGTACGTACTGATTTCCTACAAGAAAAAAAAGAAGAAATATTGAGTTTCATGGAAATTGAATTTTTAGTTTACTAAGCTAAAGAATCATAGTTACCGTTCAAAGATTTTATTGATTGGTAAAGCATTCGATCATGTGATGGAATGGAGCTTTTTATTGGTTCTTTCGGGTTAAATGATTTGAAGTGATAATTTCAATACCCTTTTGTACTTTTTTCATTGTATTGGAAACAGGGAATGTATTTTTTTTTTCCCTAAATTTTACTGACATGTACATAAACCAGAAACCTTAAAGTGAGACATGCGTTTAGTAATTTTAATGAGACAATAATTCTGGAGGGAGCAGAAAGGATCATGTAGCTGACCTCACTTGGTGGGAAAATATTTTTGTTTGGTTTTTGAATTACTTATTTATTTAATTTGTGTTTAGTTGTTGGGGTTTTGGATTCTTGGTAATTAGATGAATTTTTTCTCAGGCTATACTTTATTTTTTTCTTCATTTCTTGTTCTTGATCTGGATTGTAACACTTCTCTCTGCTGCAGTTAATTACAAAAGAATCGCTCTTGGCTGCACAGGTAAAGCATCTGCCGTAACTGTGGTTATGTACTTCTGAGGCTGATATAGTATTTAGGTTTTCTTTGTTAAAAAGAATGGAAAATGAAAATCAAACAAGTATGGTAGGTGTGATGAATTTGTTGAAGACAAATTGTTTATCTGATAATGACGTTTCTTAGCTTTAGTGACCTTTAGAGGTAGTGTGTCAGACACAGTTTGCTAATCATTATCTACAATTGTTGTGAATAGTTGAAGACAAATTATACAGCTAAAAAAATGAGATGTGTATAGTTGTGTATAGAGAATATTGATTCTCATAATACGACAACTGTATGTATTGGATACTAGATCTCCCGTCTAATTATTTAAAATATTGTTTAATAATTATTTTGATATTTGATATCAGAACTTGCGACTATTGGATAGTTACTTGTTCTTTATAAACAGTTATTGTATATTTTAATATGACTAGTAGTGTTATTGATGAAGAGATAAACATTAAGAAAAATATTCGGTAAAGTAAATAACTTAGAACAATACTTTATGAGATTTTATCACTTAAGCATTAGATGCTTATTCTGTATGGTAAATGATGATCTGATACGAGATTACAACATATATCCTTATCCATTTAATGGATATTGTATTTGGGAAGTGATTAATCTCATTTAACCAATGATTGTCATTGGACCACAAATTTATTAAACTAATACATTGGATGTATGTAGTTTAATTAATTATAAATTGTCTTGGATAGTTTTCTTTACTTCGTAACTTAGTTAATGAGTTGCCATGGCATAGTTACGTGTTTCTTAAAAAACGCATATTGAACGTCTTGAATGGTTCGAGAACTTTCAATATGTTTCTGATGAAACACAAATAGAATATTTTGACTGGTTCAAAGTTATTCAATTTGAAATTTTGAAAACTGTATCTTTAAAATTCATCATGAGTCTTTGAATTATTCATAGATGTTTGATGCGATCAAACATATGAATTTATGGCAATTAGTTCTAAGATTATTCAATGAATATGATTCTTACTCAATATTATTCTTCTACCATTCCATCGTGATGAAATTGGTCAATGAGAGAAATCAAATCTTTTATGATTTGATTCGTTTGATAGTGAATGTTACCGAATTAGTTTCAATACTCATGGGGATATACTCCAGTAACACTAATTCATCATTTTAATTAATGTTCAATTAGTTTCTAAAGTTACTTATATGATATGTATAGGTAGAAAATTTGAATCTTGAAAAGTTTGAGATTTGCATCTTTTTTTTTGTATAATGGTTATATAATTGAAAGTACTTGCGCCTCAGTGGTACAAGTAAAAGTTTATCATTTATTCGATTTAATAAAATATTGTATTCTATTTGATAGAATATATTTTCTACGATCCCGAGTAATAAAATTATTTTATTACTTGGTATGTAACATCAGATGTTAACGATTGTAAAAAAGACTTGACTTATTGAAGTTAAATGTGAGAGTGATAAACTATAAATGGAACTACATAATTAATAAGATGAAAATACTCTTAGAAAGCTGCCATATAAGTCCAATATGATGTCAGAATCATTAGCGTATTATTTTATACTTAATGATTCTGATGTTTTCTTATCGAAGAAAATTATCCTATAACTTATAGTGAGAGCGATATTTGATATCGATTTCAGAAGTTAGCATTGAACTATAGATCTCAGATTGTTCGTAGCTTATTACAATCAACTTTTGAACTTGATTAAACTTTCGTTATGAATCGTTCATAAAATGTGCAAATTATTTGGCAATAAAAGCAAAGTGAGCTTATTAAAGGTTTGACCTTTATAATATGACAATAAGAAAAGTTATTGACCGGTGCAATCACACGCGTATAACGCAAGCGCACGTATCGTTCAAGTAGTATAAAAAGTATCGATCCCACGAGGACTTAAAACCTTTTGTTATCAATTTATGAAGTTAAATGTTTACAAGTATCTAATGAATTGATTGTTTGATTGAGTGATGACTTAAAATTAAAACAAGTAAAAGAAATAACGCGAAAATATATTTTTTAGGAAAATTCAATATTAATAAACTATCCAGGGTTGTGAATCATTCCAATATCTTTTAAAAGATGAAATGCTTATTTTACGTTTGTGTAATTTATTGGTTTATTAACCTGGAACACAAAATTATGTAAAAGCTTATTCCGATGGTCAAATACAAATACCCAATGTAACCCAATTAATCATATTCATATGTCAACCAAGTTACATGAATTCATTAAGATTAAGTTCAAATTATGCCTACCCCCGTCCGACAGGTATATTCCTATAATGTAAGGAAATCTATTAAAGTGTTATATATCCTCAAGGAAGATCGTGTGTTATTGAATCTAGGGTCTTAAACCTAAAATCCATTTTCCAAGTTCATTTTAAGTTTACCAGTTCAATTTTATTAATGGCCAGTTAATAAAAAGCATTATGACTAATCTCAATAAATAAATCTTTATATTACCCAAACTATAAAATAACCCCTTATAAACGATGGTATTGGACTTCATCACAACCCCAGATAACTGACTTAGTTACGACACATATTTACGGGTAGTAAAAACTTAAATAAAATAAAAGACATAAAGTAAATTGCTGGAAATTAAATACTGAAAAGTAAATGACGGAAATTAAAATGTTGAAAATTAAATACTGAAAATTAAATGCTGAAAAGTAAATGCTGAAAGTAAATTGCTGAAAAGTAAATAAAGTAAAAGTACAATAAAAGAAAATACTGAGGTAAAAAGGATCCACTTTTATTACTTCTATTTTAGAGATCTCCCTTAATATAATATATTAACTTTGCGTGATAATTATCAACCAGCCATATAGGCGGTATCCAGATTAATTCAAATTAATAATTAATTACCAACCGACCAATCAGACGGTATCCAGTTTAGTCAGGTTAAAACCAATTTCAATAATTACCAACTGACCAATTAGGCGGTATCCTCATTAAGTCAGATTTTAACTAGGTTATATATTATATTTAAGGGAGATTAATCTAAATATTAGTAATAAAATTTTTTCCTTTTACCCCAGCAAGAGGGAGTTACCTTCTCATTACTGAAAAGTAAATTGCTGAAAAGTAAAGAAATGAAAGTATTGTGCGTAAAAGAAAATTGCAGAAATTAAAGACTGAAAAATAAAGAAAAGAAAGTGCGAAAGCTGAAATTAAATACTGAAACCTGTAAATAAACAAACAAAATACAATCTTCTGAGAATTCTTAAGGAATTACATAAAAGAAATTATGAATTTACAAATGAAATGGCTTGGTATTATAGGTAAAATTTTGCCTTCATCAAATCATCCACCAAATCCATTATTAATTGCTCCACCAAATCCATTATTAATTGCTATCATGTTTGGTGCGAGTTTGACTATTTATTTATTTATTTATTTTTTTGCTTTGAAAATGACTTTAATAATTACGCATAACACACTTCTGGATGTTTCATCAATTTCGGTCATGAAATCTTCAGAATTCGAAATTATTTTGTTCTTCAAAGTTGTAGATCTTTGAGTCTTCTTTAATCTGGAACTTGAATCAGCTCAATCCGATATCGGAATAAAAAGTTATGCCCAAAATACGACAGTTGCGCAAAATTGGAATTTCCGAAACTGCACTTCGTTAGAACGCCCTTTCAAGTTTCCAATCTCCAAAATTAATATGTCAAGTCCAATTTTTGCCCTTATTTGACCCACATTTCGTCCTAAATGATTTCATTGAGTCCCAATATTATTTTATCTGCAAAATAAACTAAAATACATCAAAACGTTCATCAAACCCGAGAAACTAAACAAAATATTAAGTAAAATGAGCGGTAAATATTGATATATTTTCCGCTCATCAGTTATACTCAGCAATCTATTGTAGATTCTGAGAAAATTTGTCTCTAGTCGCACTAATTTAACAATTAAGGATCTGCTGGTTAATGTTGATATTATACTATGTATTTTAGCTAGGAATACAAAATGACGTTCCTGAATGGTTTCTTTGAAGAAGAGATCCATCATGATTTCTTTGTTTGAAGAGTTCGTTCTGGAATGGCCCTGGAGTTTGTATTCTGCTAAGATCGTAGTTTGATATAATGGCTTATAGAGCTTATTGTAGACTCAGGTGAGCTTTCCGAAAATATGTGTTGTTTATTTTGATACAGTCAGATTGTCTGATTTTATCAAAACTTAGAGAATACATATTTGATAGTAGGGTCAGTGGGAGCGTATAATTTTATTTCTAGTATTGTATATCCTAATGACATTATCATTATTAATGTAATAATGAGATGTTTGTAATGTAAAAGGTTCACCTAAGTCTTCTTTTCTCTGTGATAGCAGTGAGAGTAGTCTCTGTTATATTTGATATAAAGTTTTATATATGAAATAAAACAAGAGACTTGTGAGATACTCTCATTAGTCGTGCATTAGATATGATCTAATATAGGACACAACAAGACTATTTGTGTGACAGTTAATATAATTGTTTGACAGTTGGTGTGTCTCTTGTATATAGTATTTATCTTTCGTAATGGACGATTCATTTGTTGAAAGAGAAATTGATTAGAATTTCTAGTCAATCTTATACATTATAGGATGATGGCATAATGAATAATATATTATGTGCGATTAAAAATATCAATTTAGTCGTGATTGTTGCGAACTATTTTGATATGTTATAGACCATAGAATGTGTCTTGAAACATGTTCTTTGTTATCTTTGAGATATTAAAAATGAGTTTCTTATTCATGAAGAATATAATCCGCAACCATTAGGGTCAGATTAGTTTTGAGTCTAATTATGACGTTAGACAGTCTAGTCATATAGAGTCAGAAAATATGCAGTGGGAGTGTCACAGTTGATTCTATTGTATTAGTGGAATTAGTTGTAACTTATGAAGTATTGACTTATGAAGTTGCATAATGACCTTATAGATTAGAAGTTTTGATATTAGTGTTATGCTTACGGTTGTCTCATAATATTTGGATTTGATATCTAAATATAAGGGTGGTAATGGGCCGGGCCGGGCTTTTGCAAGCCGGCCTAAGCCCGGCCAACAAAAAAAAAGCCCGGGCCCGGGCTTTTTTTGGGCCCGAATTTTAAAAAAAAAATTTTTAAAAATTAAAAATATATAAATATAAAATATATTTACACTATATACAAAGACAATTTATAAATAAATCACAAGTTTCATTGATAAATTAATAATTTAAATGCTAAAAATAAATAAAAATGATACAAACATATTAAAAATATATATATTTATGTTTTTTTTTTAAATTTTGGCCCGGGCCAAAATAGGAAAGCCCGGGCCCGGGCCCGAGTCGGGCTTTCATTTTAAGGCCCGGCCCGGGCTTTTTCCACCACGGGCCTGGCCAAAACCCGCCGGGCCGGGCTGGGCCGCGGGCTAAACTGCCACCCTTATCTAAATATATAGACAACTTAGTAGCTGTAGAACAATATTGATGTATAACTTAGGTTATACAATATTTGAATGATGCTGACTAATGGAAACGATTGGGTTTGTTGGACAAACTCAATATGTTATAGCGGACCTACTTGTTATTGCTACATTTTGAGTGCTAGGTAAGCTCTTGAAGACCATGCGTATGTAATACATATTTAGATGTGTATATGATACTGTGGATTGACACTAGAGCAAGTGAGAAATTTTTAGGGTTGGTGCTCGGAGTGCCAATCCGGATCGTATTTATGTCCGATTCATGAATACGAACAATTCTCTTTTCCATAATATTACTTATTTATGGTAGTACTTCTTGTTTTTATATACATATTTGATCTAATTACGATTAGATTGAAACTAAATATGGTTTAGAAATGTATATATTAGACAAAAACCAGATAATATATTTTGTAGTGCGCAATTACAAAGTAGTTTGTAATTGACATTGGGAAGTGTCACTACTAGAAGTATTTTATCAAATAAAGTTCCTGATCAAGATTTGCTAACACGGTATATATCCATGGTATAATATTGACAGCCTGTGACAGAGGGATTATATGTATGCAATAACCTCGACTTGCATAGTTTAGCGAGATTATCCGTGGTCGTCATAATTCATGAGTGGGTGAATTATGGACACGAAATTGGATTTCGTGATGGATAAACCTAAACTTAGAGAGTCCTATAATATGAAATGTACTCGTTGAGCATTTGTCAACGCGTTATGAATAATATAGATTATTCATAATACTTCACCGAATTAAATGAGTTAATTCGAATCGTTTAAACGGTTAAACGAAAATACATGTTTTAGAGACATTTCGGTCAATTAATAATTAACGTGTATTTATATTTGATACAAATTTTGATTTGATACATATTAATTAATTGTCAAATGAGATTTTGACACATGCCATTAATATATGTATTTGTTATTTAATGTAAATAAAAATACATATATAATAATAATCGCATTAATTAATTATTTAGGTACCTAAATGTTAAATATCTAGATAATTAAATTATATCAATAATACATAATTGTTATGCAATATGTTTGATTATTATTGGTTACATGTGACATGATTTTATTAAGCTTAAAGTTTACAAATTAGATTTGTTAACTTAAAGCTTATTATTATTAATTAATTAAATTAATTGACCAAATGACCAAAATACCCTTATTCCCCCTAAGTCGGTTTTGACCACTATTTAAAATGAGAAAATTTTGTTTTCTCATTCAAGAAGCTCCCATGGCCGAAACCTCCATAAAGAAAAGCCCCCAAATTTCGTTTGAAGAAACAAGAAAGAAGGTGAAGAAATCAAGAAAAAAGTTTGAGGAAATTAGGAGATTTGAAGGTAATCTTCATAATTCTTAAACTTAGAAAACTTGTTTCTTGTTGTTGAGCATCTAGACAAGTTATAGGGTTTCTTCATTTCTTATATTTGGGGCTTTTTGATTTGGAGGCTAGATGCATGTGTGAAATTAGATTGGATAATATTAATGTAATATTAGTTCAATTTTATCATTTGATGACTTGTTGCCATTCTAGAGTGTTCTGACCACTCTTGTAGCTCTTAAAATTGTTCTTGAGTTCTTCATTTGTAGTGACTTTGGTTGATGTAATTATTAATATGATTAATGTTGAGAAAATTGGATTTAAAGTATGAAAAATGATATTTATAGTTACTAAATCAGATCTAAAATTTCTGTGATTTTGGTGATGAAAAGTATGTTGTATAAATGTATTGGATGTGTTTTGGGCATTGGAACAATTGTCAGAAATTGTTTCGGAGTTGAAATATGCGAAAACGGTGAAAAACGGCGTTACCGGGTGAGTTTCGAGCTTACCGGGTGTCCGCTGTCCAAACAATGAATTGGTCACTGTTTGGGCAGCCCATGAACTGCCCAAGTACTATGGGGCTGACCTGGACAGCCCTTATGTGTATTGGTTGGTTGGTTCGGACAAAAATGCGTTTTATGTCATTTTGCGGAAAAATATTTTCGTAAAAGTTTCGCGATGTTTCTAACCAATTTATGTCGTTATTTGATATCGAATAAATATATTTAGATGAAATATGAATGAATTATTCATATTGGATATTGAATAATTTATCTGGTAATTTTAAAAGTTTTAAAGTTACGATTTCGTCCGAATCGCGCACTTCCGTTGCGCCCGCGCTAAAACCCCAACAGTAACAACTATGTGTGTAATTCTGGTGCATCTGTTGACCATGTGCAGGTACGAATGTATTGAGACTGATCTGTTGGGTTCACTTAAGCATTCAGTTCATGAGATTGCTCCTTACAACACAAACGGCATAGAGAAAGCTTCATTTCCTAGTTGCGAGGGCGTCTAATCAGTAGAATATTATAGAACACGAGATGTGTGAAAGAACGCTGCTATCAATGGTATCAATCTTAGAACTGCTGCAATCTAAATTTTCTATTCACCTGATGCATCAATACACACATCATAACTTAATTATAATGCATTCTCGTAGGAAAGAATAAGAGACATTCTCAATCTCTCCAGTCCGAATAATTTAGGAGGAAGCAAACCGGGTCAGCGCCACCATTGAATCTTAACTTGCCGTTAGCCTCTGGGCAATAGGGCTCCTAACTTTATTTTTCCTTCAAATGTATATTAATTAATATATAGCTCAATATTTCATTTTCTACATACAGTTGGCAATAGATTCCTGATCGGTGAAATCACAGACATAACACAAGCGCACGTATCGCTCAAGTAGTATAAAAATATCGATTCCACGAGAACTTAATTTCTACTGTTGTTATTAATTATTGATTCCATTTATTTATAGGTATCTAATTAGGGTGAGAAGAGAATGATTGATTGGTTGAATGTGGATTTGCTAAATAAATAAAAATACAAAATAAAACAAAGGAAAATAATAATAAAGAAAACAAACATCTAGGGTTGTGATTCCACACAATATTATTCTAATGATGAATTGATTCTCTTATATATGTGTAATAAATTAGTTTGTTAACCTGGAATACGAAGATATGCAAAAGCCTATGTCGATGGTCAAATGCAAACACTCAAAGTAACCCAATTAACTATATTCATATGTTAACAAGTTACCTGAATTCATTAAGATCAAGTTCCAATTGTGGCTACCCACGCCCGACAGGTATATGTCCATCCTGGAAGGAAATCTAATATAAGGGAAATCTACCATAAGGTGAGATCGTGAGCTATTGAATCTAAGGCTGAAACCTAAAATTTTTTTTCCAAGTTCATTTTAAGTTTACAACATCAATCTTATTGGTGATCAAACAACAAGAAGTATTAAGTTTAAGATTCAATAAACAAGCCTAAAACATTACCCATAATATAAAGAAAATCAATTATTAAACTTGTGAATATTGTGTTTCATCACTTCCCTAGATTAAAATAAAGTGATGGAGTTAAAGGATCCACCTTTACTATTTCAAGTCTAGAAATCTTCCTTATTATAATATATAAATTTGCATTATATTACCAATCGACCATATAAGCGGTATCCTGATTAAGTCATTTGATAATTAATTCCAACCGACCATAAAGACGGTATCCAATTAAGTCAGGTTAAAATTAATTTAATTAAGTCCAACCGACCATAAAGACGGTATCCAATTAAGTCAGGTTTTAAGATAATTTATATATTATAATTTAAGGGAGATTAATCTAAATTATCATAATAAAGGTTTCACCATTCCCCCAACAGAAATTAACGACAAAACATAAAAGAAATTAAAGTAAATAAACTATTATTACTACTAGAAATAAAAATACATAATTAAAATACTAAAAATAAATACAAACAAGATACAATCCTTAAATCCTTATTAAAAACCTTAAGGAAAATATGAATTTGGAAAATGAAATCAGCTTCTATTTATAGGCAAATTTCGGCCTTGCGCGTCGCGACGCGCCGTTGATTTCTGACACGTGTACGCGACTTTGACAAGATGCTGACACATGGCAAGCGGCTGTCGACAGACTCAATTATTGGCTCGGCGTTGCGACGCCAACGTCATCATAACGCAAGGAATGACGTGTGTCGGCAGACTGAATTATTGTGCTGACGTCATGATGACGTGTTGTCAGACTGAATTATTGGTTGACGTGATGATGACGCATATGCTGACGTGGCGATGACGAGTTTCGGCAGCATAGTAACTTAGGCGCGTCGCGACGCAGAAGGTGTGCGCGTCGCGACGTAAAAGAGCTTGAACTTTAATTTTTAAAAACTTAAGTTGCCTACGTATCCTACAGAGGTGAGAGGAATCAAAGCTCACATAGTTCCATTACATTTTAAAGATATTTCCCTATTGTAATTTTACAATTATTTAATTATCAATCATCATCAGTGTGTGTTTATCCTTCAGCTCTAGTTCCGCTTGCACTTGCAGATGTATTATCGAACAAGTCTTCAAATTCATCATGTGCATCTTCTTGTTGCCTCAAGTCAGCTCGGGTCCAATCATCCACACATGTTGTTGCTTTTAGAGTGCTTGGATGTAATGAAGATCGTCTGACTTTCAATATATTGTCTCCCATGCTAAGGCTTGCTCAACCGCAACGGTGGAAACAAGTGCTGCCAATATCTCTTTAGCAATAATTGATAATACATGATATACATTTTGATGTCGGTTCCACCATTCAAAGATTTGAAAATTTTTACTAACTAAACTTTCAGTTGAAAACTCAAATTTGTAAATAAATAATTATCTAATTTCGGGTTATTACTCGTGTTATTTCTATATTTTTTATTTTGTTGTAATAACCAACGATCACCTGCGCTAAGTCTTGATTGCATTACGGTCGTTTCGCTACTACTAGATTGTCCTACTGATTGCAAGTTATATCTTCTAACATAATCATTAAATAACTCTATTAAATCAATTTTATTTTAGTTATTATTCTTGAAATATCAATTTCATCTAATATTCCTAAATATCCATAGTATGTGGGTAAATCACTATTCAAACCTTCTAATTTAAATATAGGATCGAAAACAGCAGCAATAAGATAAAGTAAATGAATGTCTTTAAAATAATGCAACCATTTTCGTTTCATAACATTAATAGCTTCAAACAAAACAATATCATTAGGATCACGACTATCAACATGCTCATCGAGAGTACCAACAATATTCAAACATTTGACATTGTGTTCTCAGATGAACTTGTCATTTGTTGTATAAGAAATTTTAAAGAATTAGCACTACAAGAAAACTGCCAAATAGCGACGGAAAAATCCGTAGCTAATTCGTCGCTAATTGGCCATTAGCGACGAAAAAATTTCGTCTCTATTTTGTTGGTCGCAAAAAAAATAGCGACGGAAATATACCATCCGTCGCTAAAGTTAGCGACGGATGGAAATTCCCTCTCTATATAGCGACGAAATTTCCGTCTCTAATTAGCGACGGTTAGTATTCCGTCGCTATTTTCCGTTGCTATTTAGCGACGAAATTTCCATCTGTCGCTATTTAGCGACGAAAATTCCGTTTCTACAATATTTTTGAAAAAACATTAAAAACTGAAATTTTAAAATTTTAGAGAGGCGGGAAATTTAAAATTTTTATAAATATTTAGCGACGGAATATTTCCGTAGCTATTCCGTAGCTATAATTTTTTTTTGAAAAAAAATTTAAAAATTTAAAATTTTAGAGAGGTGGGAAATTTAAAATTTTAAAATTTTGAAAATATTTAGCGAATGAATATTTCTGTAGCTATTCCGTAGCTATAAAAATTAAAAACGAAAATTTTAAAATTTTAGAGAGGCGGGAAATTTAAAATTTTAAAAATATATGAAACTTTTAAAATTTTAGAAATGAAAAAATTTTATAATTTTAGAAAAGAAAAAATTTAAAATTTTAGAAAGGAAATTTTTTAAAAATTTTAGAGGGGTTGGAAATTTTATAATTATATGGATATGAAAATTTTATAAATTGTAAAGATATGAAATTTTTAAATTTTAGATAAGGGAAAATTTTAAAAATTTTGAATGGTATAAAATTTAAAAAAAATGGATTTTTTTAATTTTTATATATAAATCTTAAATTATACAAGATACCGTAATGTCCACCGCGAGCTTCGACACACCACCATCCATTTACGAAATGTCCACCGTTTGTTTCTTAAGAAATTTTAAAAGAGGGGATAAAAAAATGAGAAATTGATAATGAGAGTTGAGGTAATGAAAATTTTGATGGTATATGAAATTGAGTAAGAAAATTTTGGATGGTGTATTGGAGTTGAGAGTTAAAAAGATTATGATGTATATATAGAGGAAAAAAATAAGAGAAGCGGGAAGATTTGTAAATTTTGTAGACATTTGAAATTTTCACAAGGCAGGAAATTTTTTGAAATTTGACGAAAATTAGCGACGGAATAGATATTCCGTTTCTATTTAGCGACGGAAAATCCGTCTCTATTTTTTTTTTAAAAAAAATGTGGCGCCGAAAGGAATAAATTTTGGGGGGATTGAAAATTTTAAAAATTAGCGACGGAATAGAAACGGAACAATTATGTTTCTAATTAACAAAAAAATTTAAAATAAAAATAAAATTTAAAATTAGCGACGGAATTGAAATTTCGTTTCTAATTAGAGACGAAATTTGAATTCTGTTTCTAATTAGCGACGGAAAAATTATGTTTCTATTTAACAAAAAAATTTAAAATAAAAATAAAAATTTAAGATTAGAAGGGCTCCAAATTTAATATATTTTTTTTGGACGTTGGGCTCCCTGCACCCCAGCCCAACGACTAGTAGCCGTTGGGGGGGACGGTTGGAACCCTAGGGTTCCAACTGGTTCGGTTAGCTAGGGTAAGAACTTTAACCGAACCGGTCAGGTTCCGGTTCCGGAACCGGAACCGAACCGGTTTTTGTGGAGTATTTGTTGTACTATTAGTGTCATTAAACATCAAATAACATGCTACACAACAATTCAAACCGGAAACAGAAATCTAGATCTACAAAACATGCAAAACCCTAGAAGGTCTTAAAACTTGAAATTTACAGAAAACCTGGAAATTGTGAAAACGAATCCAAGTCGAGATAATCCTCTGTCCTTAAGAACTTATTGGCCCCGTCACAGGTGCTTTACGGATTCGCAATTGGCCAACGTTCTCCCAGGATAACTTGGTTCCTTCTTGTCCAAAGCGCACTCTTTGACAAGTGTTTGAAACTGGATCAATGGTGGAACTCTCTCTCTCAAAACAAATAAACAAAACAAATATCTCTTTTTTGTTCTTAAATTCTGATTTCTTTTCTGTCCATTATGTATTGGATATATTGCCTCTTTTATAAGGCATGGAATGGTGCCAATAGGGCACCCTTTGGGGTGGGTGCAACCCTTTAAAGGGTTGTACCCCTCACAAGCACCCAATCCAACAAAATGACAGATTTACCCTTAATGAATATTTTAGAAGAATTTCCAACATCCCCCACAATTCTTCAAATATTCATGGAGACGCTTGAGAGAGTTACCATGAACTAAAGCTGCATCGAAATAGGTAGCTTTCGCCTTGAACCTTTCCTAGTGAGTGACAATCGGATTTACGTGGCAAACCAGTGACCCATAGTCTTGAACTGTTCTGCCATTGGTGTAAACCAAGACAATTGCCAACACACAGCTTTAATTCGACCATTTTCCATTCTACGGTTGTGTTCATTTCGGCCCTGAACAACGGTCTCGGATTCATCAAGCACTTTAGGGTAACCCGCCTTAGAGGTTCCCATGGAAGCGGCCTCACTTCTTACTTGAAATAGGTGATCTACTATGAAGAGGTAATCTGTCTTTACCCCCATTAGGAATCATCTCATAATATATTGATCATTAAAAGCCTTAGCTTATCCTAACCAATGACAGACAGCACTCAGCGTCATTATCGGAATGTGAAAGAGTACAAAACTCTTCAGTGCTTGTTTTGAATTGCACAAAGTTTCTGTTGTCCCTTTTGAACCTAGATCTTGGGATCTCCAGTCAGCTAGGTTGGGTTTCCACAGTGACAATTCTTAGATTATAGGCTTCAAGCCCATTCCCATCGATGACTTCTCAACTTGCTCTCGAGGTAAACCTTTAGTTAGTGGATCCGCTAGGTTTTCCTTCGACTTGACATAATCAATCGTTATTATGCCACTTGAGAGCAGTTGACGTATGGTATTATGTCTCCGACGTATGTGTCGAGACTTACCATTATACATTGTATTTTGGGCTCTCCCAATTTCCAATTGGCTATCACAATGTATGCTAATTGCTGGTACCGGTTTGGGCCAACTAGAATATCCTCCAGGAAGTTTCTAAGCCATTCTGCTTCTTCCGCTGTTTTGTCTAATGTTATGAACTCTGATTCCATAGCAGACCGGGCAATACATGTTTGCCTCGAGGATTTCCATGACACGACTGCATTACCAAGTGTGAAAACAAATCCACTCGTAGATTTGGAATCCACCATATCAGATATCCAGTTAGCATCGCTGTATCCTTCTAGTACAGCAGGATATCTCTCGTAATATAGCCATATTTTGAAGTTTCTCTCAGATACCTCAAAACTCTTACTATGGCTTTCCAGTGGTTATGTCCTGGATTGCTCGTATATCTGCTAAGCCGGTTCACAGCTTGAGCGATATCAGGTCGTGTGCAATTCGTGAGATACATCAGACTTCCGATGATTCTCGAATACTCTAATTGCGATACGCTTGAGCCAATATTTTTGATAGATGAAGGATTTGGGTCTACTGGGGTTCTAGCCACATTTAGATCCCCTTTGATATATTTATCAAGTATCTTCTCAATATAATGAGTCTGAGATAATATATATCCGTCTGATGTCCGGAAATCTTAATTCCTAGGATCACATCAGCTACTCTTAAATCTTTCATATCAAATCTGCTGGATAACACGGTTTTGGTAGACTGAATCATTTCATGATTACTACCAATTATCAGCATATCGTCTACATAGAGACACACAATGACATATCCTTTTTGAGTTGATTTGGTGTACACACACTTATCACACTCATTGGTTTTGAACCCACTTGACAACATTTCTTTGTCAAATTTCTCATGCCATTGTTTAAGTGGTTGTTTTAATCCGTACAAGGATTTTACAAGTTTGCACACCTTCTGTTCTTGTCCAGGAACATTAAACCCTTCTGGTTGTTCCATGTAAATTTCTTCATTCAATCCACCATTCAAGAATTTCGTCTTTACATCCATTTGATGTATTTCAAGACCAAATATAGCTGCTATGGCTATGAGCATTCTTATCGATGTGATACGAGTCACTGGTGAATAGGTGTCAAAGTAATCAAGACCTTCCTTTTTTCTATAACCTTTTATGACAAGTCTCGCCTTGTACTTATCTATTGATCCATCCGTTTTCATCTTCATTTTGAATATCCATTTGTAGCCCAGCGGCTTACAACCTGGTGGAAGATCAACCAACTCACAAGTATGGTTCTGTAGGATTGAATCAATCTCACTGTTAATAGCCTTTTCCAAAGAGGTGCCTCTGGAGAAGCCATAGCTTCTTTATAGCTTTGAGGCTCATTTTCTAACAAGTATGTCAGAAAATCGGGACCAAACGACTTAGACGTTCTAGCTCTTTTTCTACGCTTAGGCTCGATTGTCTCAGCATTTACACGTTGATCTGATTCTTGGTCAACCTGATCACTGTCCTTGACAATATCAACTGTTCTTTTGAGAGACTCTGTGCGCAGTCTTTCCTTACAAGGAAACGTCTCTTCAAAAAATATCGCATTCTTTGACTCAATTATCATGTTCGAATTGATGTCAGAAATCTCCGACTTGTGTACCAAGAATCAATATGCACTACTGTTGCGAGCATATCCAATGAATATACAGTCAACGGTTTTGGGTCTTATTCTAACCTTCTTAGGTTTAGGAACCATTACTTTGGCAAGACACCCTCACACTTTTAGGTATTTGTAGGAAGGTACGAAATCTTTCCACAACTCATATGGTGTCTTGTCCAACCTTCTGTGAGGAAGCTTGTTAAGAACGTAGTTCGCGGAAAGCAAGGCTTCCCCCCACAAGTTCTGGGGTAGTCCCGAACTTGTCAACATGACGTTCATCATTTCCTTCAACGTTCGATTTTTGCTCTCCGCAATTCCGTTCTGTTGAGGAGAATAGGAGCAGTGGTTTCGTGAATAATTCTGTGCACAGAACAATATTCACCGAATGGTGAAACGTATTCACCACCTCTATCACTCCTGATTCTTTTGATTTTCTTGCCCAGTTGATTTTCAACTTCGCTCTTATAGTGTACAAAGCTCTCAATAGCTTCTGCTTTGCTTCTCAGCAAGTACACATAGCAGAATCTTGTGCTGTCATCGATAAAAGTGACAAAGTACTTTTTACCGCTCTTGTTTGCACAATTCATGTCACACACGTCAGTGTGTACAAGTTCTAAAGGTTCAGAACTGCGTTCAACAGAATGAAATGATGTTCGATGCATTTTTGCTTCAACGCATGCCTCACACTTATGTTGGCTATCAATTATAATTTTAGGTATAAGGTCTATTTAATTAATTTACGCATGGTATCATAATTAACATGTCATAACCTCTCATGCCATACATTTTGTGACTCAATAATATAAGCAAAGTACTAGCTTTATTATTCACACGATTAACAGTCATTACATTTAGTTGAAAAGGCCCTCAGTTATGTAACATTTTCCTACATACATATCATTCTTTGTCATTACAAACTTATCAAAAATAAATACTAGCTTAAACCAGCCTTACTAAGAAGAGAACCCGAGACCAAGTTCTTCCGAATATCTGGAACATGCAGTACATATCTCAATGTTAGCTCCTTTCCTGATGTCATCTTTAGAACCACTGTGCCTTGTCCAACCACCTGAGAGGTAGACGATTTTCCCATTTTCAGATGATCGCCGCCATCGACCTTCTGGTACATGGAAAATATCTTGCTATCTGCACATATATGACGAGTAGCCCCAGTGTCTACCCACCATTCCCTTGGATTCCCAACTATGTTGGCTTCGGTTACCACTGCTGATAGTTCCATCTCTGAGATATTATCAGTCAGGTGCTCACCCTCAGTGACATGGGCCTCATTTTTCTTTTTCTTGCCCTTGTCCTGAGACTTCTTGTTTCTGCGGTCATTTGACATATGACCGCTCTTTCCACAGTGTGTAGCATTTCCCCTTGAACTTCTTGTTCGAAGAATCAGCTCCACTGTTCTTTCTTTTCTTGCTACCCTTCACACCCTCAATTATGTTGGCCTTAGACTCTATAGTCTTGTAGTTGGCCTTCTCGGACATCCTGTTGTCCTCCTCGATTCTCAATCAAATACTAAGGTCTTCAAGGCTCATATGCTTCTTTTTGTGTTTCAGATATCTCCTGAAGTCCTTCCATGATGGAGGCAACTTTTCAATTATGGCGGCAACTTGAAACATCTCACAGAGTTTCATACCCTCATCCAGTATTTCATGAATGATCAACTGCAGTTCACCCAACTGAGACATCACCGTCCTTGAATATACCATCTTGTAGTCCAGGAACCTACCCACGACAAATTTCTTTTGTCCGACATCCTCAGTTTTATACTTCTTCTCGAGAGATTCCCAGAGAATCTTCGCAGAAGTCATGCCTTGGTACACATTGTACAGGGTATTGTCAAGACCACCCAAAAGGTAGTTCTTGCATAAGAAGTCTCCAGACATCCAAGTCTGTTATCGCTCTTCCTTGGCCATTCAGATTCACCCTCCACATGACCCGGAGGATCTTTGAGGAATTTAGCCAACTGGAGAGTTATCAGGTAGAACATCATTTTGCTCTGCCACTGCTTGAAATTTGCCCCACCAAATTTCTCCGGCTTTTCTCCATGAGAGACCGGTACTGTAATATTTCCGCTAGCCATTTGTAACTGGAAAATCCAATAAGGGTCATTTAGTCTACAAAAGATAAATTGCACGACGATCAACGAATGATCTTGTTCAAAGTGATGTACTAGGTAACCACTTGTTGTTCTATTGGACGGTGGTTCCAATAAACACAAGTCCTTGAATTTCAACTAAAGATTTTTTTTTTTTTAGAAAAATGAATAAACGAATATCGCCTTTTAGACAGAATATTCTTTAAACACTTTTCTAATAGGATCATTTAGCAATTCAAACCCAGAACTACACTTTATACAACAGTACAATATACAATATGTGTAGATATGTGTAAGTGTCAATCAAGATTGGATGGAATTTCTTGTGTATGATTACACTTTAAATCTTCAACCAAGTATGCAACACACAATCAATTACAACTTTATCACTATGTGTATGCTTGTGATAATTGAACAACCTAATAATAACTTAAATCTATACTACCAAGATTAATGTGTTACAGTATATGATTTACTAAGTTAATATTAATTTTAATTTGCAGTTTATAATAATTACAGTACTATTTCGTTAGTGTCACGTTCGTGTATTCGTTCGAACGAGACTGGCAGTGTGGGTGCGTTCGTGTTGCGTTTGACAACGCGTTCGAACGATGTGTTTCCAGAGAGTTCACGTTCGAGTAGCGTTTGATAACGCGTTCGAACGGAATGATTCCAGAGAGTTCACGTTCGTATAGCGTTCGAGAACGCGTTCGAACGGAATGATTCCAGAGAGTTTGCGTTCGAGTTGCGTTTAGGACGCGTTCGAACGTTCTAAGGCAGAAGGCTTGCGTTCGAGTTGCGTTTGAAGACGCGTTCGAACGTTCTTACGAATTTTCAGATTTTTGCCTTCGCGTGCGTCGGGCGTTCGAACGCCCTACGGGTTTACATGCACAGTTCATTTTTTTTTCCAGAAATTTTCTACCATAGCATGCGAATTTACAGTCTAATAACACTAGAATGCGATAAGTTCTTAAGATTGTTGTACTATTAGTGTCATTAAACATCAAATAACATGCTACACAACAATTCAAACCGGAAACAGAAATCTAGATCTACAAAACATGCAAAACCTAAAAGGTCTTAAAACTTGAAATTTACAGAAAACCTGAAAATTGTGAAAACGAATCCAAGTCGAGATAATCCTATGTCCTTAAGAACTTATTGGCCCCGTCACAGGTGCTTACGGATTCGCAATTGGCTAACGTTCTCCCAGGATAACTTGGTTCCTTCTTGTCCAAAGCGCACTCTTTGACAAGTGTTTGAAACTGGGATCAATGGTGGAACTCTCTCTCTCAAAACAAATAAACAAAACAAATGTCTCCTTTTTGTTCTTAAATTCGGATTTCTTTTCTGTCCATTATGTATTGGATATATTGCCTTTTTTATAAGGCATGGAAGGGTGCCAATAAGGCACCCTTTGGGGTAGGTGCAACCCTTTAAAGGGTTGTACCCCTCACAAGCACCCAATCCAACAAAATGACAGATTTACCCTTAATGAATATTTTAGAAGAATTTCCAACAGTATTGGGACTCCGCTACTCCAGTGGTATTGAGATCTGACATTTTTATAAGTTTACTACTTCCATCTTTGAATGCTCAAGATAATCGTGTATTTTGGTATTTTCAGTTTTACAGATTTTTATTGCAGTGAGGAAATTTTATGAAGAGTAGTGGGAGATTGTTACCAGGGCTTCTAACACTACAAGAAAAAAGGCCTTTACTGACACTAAGGTTAGTGACACTAGGCTAAAAGTGTCAGAAACGACGTGTAAATGTGCCTATTTCCGTATTTTTCACTTAAATATCAATAATTACTGACACTATGGTATCAGTGATTTTAGTGTCAGTAATTACTATTACCATAGTATCAGTAAGAAATAAAAAAAAAAACGCGTAGTCGTCTGGAGTCAAACCAACACCTCACGGAAGTGACGTTTTTCGCATATATTACTGACACTATAGTATCAGTAAATTTAGTGTCAGTAATTAATGATACCTTAGTATCAGTAAAAAAAAATTAAAAAAAAAAATTATTTCCTTAAAATCAAACCCTCATCTCCACTATCCGCTTCTCAAAACTCTCCCCATTCCTCTCAAAACACCTCATCTCCACCTCCACCAACTCCATAACAACAATCACTTCCCCATCTCCCTTCCCCTCTCTCCTCTTCAGCCGCCGCTCCGTCGCCCCTCTCTCCCACGCCGTCCAGTCCCTATCTCCCTCCACCACTCGCTTCTCCCAAATGCGATGCTGTGTCAACCGCTCCGGAAAGCCCGCCTACTCCCCCCTCAACTCCGGCTCCAACTTCAGCGACCGGCACTATATTTGAATAAAGGTCCTAATTTTCGTGTTGCCCTTGTGTGTTTTTCTTTTATGTATTTGAATGAGATCCGTCCCACACCTCTTATTTGTTCAGGGCCGGCGGCGTGAACTCTGATTCGATCTGTTTTGGGATTCAAATTTTCAACTATTTGTAAACGGGTGCTTAATTGAACTGCGTTGTTGATCTATGCTATAATTATTTAAAACATACTTCCTCATTTTTATTTATTTATTTATTTGCATTATATATATAGAAGTGTTCTAACTTTCTGTCTGGACACATGATTTTGTTCACATCCAAAGTGCTAATATAGTGCTCTTATCATTAAATATTTGCTGGCTAAGGTCATTGAATTAGTGTTCACTCCACTGCAATAATTGAAAGGGATTTCAGGGACCTTGCCTGTAGTTTTAAAGAAAAGTGACAATAGAACGGCAGAGTTTAGTGTGCTGCCTATTGACAGAACTCTCCTTTTCCTTTGTGAATTGTTTTATTTGTTTGACTGATTATCCTGTTCCTATCATGGTTGTGATTTCTGAAATATTGGGTTTTGTTGCAGTGATGCATTATAGAATTAGTTAGAAACTCTCCTAGAAAATCTTGTGGCGGCATTTTTTAATTGATTAATTTCTTTTGATTAGGTTGATACTTTTGAAGACATCTGCCTCTTTTTTGTTTTTAATTGTTTTAATTGGTGCTTTTGTTCTTACAGCCTGGTCCTAGTGGCAGCAAATTATGTTTTGCCTGTGAACAAGGATACTTCTGGTTCAGATGAACATTTGGGTAAGTTAAGGGAGATTTGTCTGTAAAGATCAATCTCGTTTGCATTCATAATTTCAAGGTATGTGTATGGGTAAAAGTCATCTCCATGTGTTTGATGAAATGCCTGTGAGAAATAATTTTATCATGTAAAAACATTTGACACTTCGTTTGGATAAGAGATCAATAAGAGGGAAAGAAATCGTGTGGAATTTTTCGTCGAAAATAATTTTTGAAACCCTGAAACCTCCTGGCATTTTCTGTGTTCACTGAGTTCTATACCAGGGAGGGACTACTGCTGGACTCTAAAACATAGGTTGGAAATTTAAATGCCAAACTTAGTATAATATTTGTTAGTTTAAGTTTAGGATTTAAAAATGAATTAGATATAATAGGGATTGGATGTATTCCATTGTTTTTTACTTTTTTATGCAAATTGAATTTTACACCTCAATCGGCTGAGGACGGTGTATGTCAAGACTAAATGCGTAATGTTGACAATTTCTGACTGGAACTAGCTGATTTTGAGAAGCAATGGTTTGAACCTAATTTTCGTAACATCCATGCTTGGGAGAAAGAATGAGACTTGTCGAACAAACATTTCTTAAAGCATCTCAAATTGTTCACCAATAAGTAAACATAGTATTTTCTGATGCATGTTAATAGTTTTTTATTAATGTGCTACATGCCTACACATGCTTTTACAAATCAAGGAAACATTTAATGCTTACATCCTCTATATGAATGCAAACTTTATCCAATCCCCATGTGATAATAAAATATAAAGTACCTATGATATGAGCCTTTGTAAATTCTTCATGTTTTTGCTCCTTACTGGAAAAGAGCTCAAGCTTTTCGAAAGGAAATCTCCAGCTGTACCATCTAACATCAAAAAGACTGTCTTCACGCCATTTTATGCTTTAACTTGATTTGCATTTTTATTTTGTGTCTAAGCTGTTTTGAATATTGTTTTCTGCATTATATTCCAAATTAATACATTTCTTTCATTTATCAAATGATCGATGACTTCTTTGACACTGGTAAAACATTTATCCTCATTACATTGTTGTTTAGCAGCAGGACTCACTTATTTTAGAAAGCAAATATTTTTGAGATCAGCACTCAAAAACTCCTAGCTTGATATTTGAGTATGTGAACAGCACTGATTTCAAAGTCTTGTACCCCATATTGACTGATTATGACATACGCTATTACATCCGTTTTTCCACTTAATTTGCTGAATTAGTCTTAGCTATCTAATATTTTCAAGGAACTTGACTATAGGACAAATTGCAATTTAAATATTTAATATAACAGTTTTTTGTAAATATGTATTTTCCTGGTTACCTGCTGGAGCATTTGTTTGCTGATAAAATGAAAGGTAAGAAGGGATTTCGTGACAAGGTTTACTTTTACCTTGGTCTTTTTGACATTTCCTAGAACCATTGAAATCATAATGTCATTACTGCAAGGTTAGCGTGGTGATATTTTTTTTTGTTAGATAATGTTGGGCATACAGTAAATTGTACTTGATTGCAGTTGGGATAAGTTTGTATCGGTTTTGCTTTGTCAATGCCCTCCAAATTTTTTCCCTTGCAACTGCTGCCAAACCAGTTCAGTTTGGACAATGCGTTAGAGTATACTCTGAGGAATGAAGCCGACATGATTGCTTGTAAAAGTGTGTAAATTGATGAATTCAAATGTAGGATTTTGGGCAATACTAGCCTCTGCCCTAGATGTTTCTCTTTATTTCTATGCTTTTTATTGTATGTTATTGATTTGTTTGTTTTGGTGATTATGTAGCGGTATGAAAGATACAACTTGTTATTATGGATGTCATTTGGTTTTTTATATGCATGCTCTTAGGTTGTTGGTATGGTTATTGTCAATAAGTGCTTTATGTGACAAAAATTAGATTAGGGTTATATTTTGTATTTATATTTGTATTTTTATTTGGATGTATTTAATGTTTTTATTTATGAAGATATCGATTTTTTTTGGAAGTCCATCTAATTCTTAACATTTGGTTTATAATTTCAGATTTTGTGCCAGATATCATATTGTTGGGGGATTGTTGCAGGCTTCTCAACAAGTATCATGAATTTTGGTGGGGGCATGACATTTTGGTGGGACTTTAAGAGTAGTTTTTGAAATATATATATGTTAATTTAAAGATTGTCTATGGAGTTTTTGTATTCATCATGTGATACTGTTGAATTGATTAATACAATTAATCTATTATATTGCGAATTTTATATAAATGTAATTTTTTAGTTTTTTATTTCATTGAGTTGGTATATATATATATATATATATATATATATTTTATGATTAATTTAATTACAAAACATAAGAAATATAATTGTGAAATAATACGATTTTTAAATTTTAAAAGATATTGACGGATATTGATACTATAGTAACAATAATTACTGACACTAAAAATCAAATATATGCGATATACTGATACTGCAGTAACCAAATTTACTGACACTATAGTATCACTAAATACTGATGTTATAGTGTCAATAATTTACTGACACTAAAATAGTGTGAGAGATTACTGATACCATAGTGTCAATAATTTTCTGATACTACAGTATTAACGTTTACTGACACTAGAAACTAGTGTCAGTGATTTCTGGCTGCGGCAACACTGACACATTTATATATTGTCAGTAAAACCCTTTACTGACACTAATTTAGTATCAGTAAAAGTCTTTTTTCTTGTAGTGGCGCGTTCGATTGCGCGTTAAGGCAAAAGCTCGTGTAGTACTCGCCCCTATCTCTAAAGGGGCTTATGCACTCTACTCGCTGTCTACTAAACGAGCGTTAGAGCGAGTGAGTGAAGCCTTCAATTTAGTGGCTTCCCCCTCAGCCTACTCTTTCATTTTCGCTTAAGCTCCCCCGGTTTGGGGGATTAATTGATTGGATACCCGAGAACCATAATCTTTCCTAGGAACAGCTTCTACGACGATGGATAGGGGTCAGGTTTGTTTGGCATCTATGCCCCCTGCCCTCCAAACAGTATGGGAGCCTTTCAGCTCGTACTGCTCACACTCCTAGATCTTCACGGCACCTCCTCCACCATAGTGTGAGCCGGGAGCTGCTCCAAATAAAAAACTTCAAAATTCGCTTTCAACACCACAAAAAAAGTAAACTATGGTTGCCCCGTGTCCACTGGACTTGCCACGCTTGGCTTAACTCTTTTCTTATAAAGTTTCCCATTTCCTTGAATGTTTAAGACTGATCTACAATTTTTTATTGCAGTGATGGATTTTTTTGATATAATTATATTCGACACCTCATAATTATTTTATTAGGTAAAATCACTACTATCAATATCATATTTTTTTTTCCTCGTTTTCATTTCCCGTCGATAGGTATCCAACGTATCCAAAGTACTTAATAGCGTTCAACAAACTCTAACGTTTAAACCAAATTTGAAACCCTAAACATATTCATCATTATTTGAAATCCCTAATCTGTTGCCATTTCTCTGCACATTCTTCTTGTTGCTGTTTCTGCTCTCTGAGTTTGTGGTATTTTTCGTTTCTAAATTCTCTTTTAATGGCTTCGCTTTTGTTGTGGTCTCAGAATAAACTCTGGAGGTCTGACATCTGGAACAAAGGTGGAAAAGGGGCATGTAGTGAGTTGGTGAATAATATTATAGAAAGGTGTGATTAAATAGCTCATTATGGTTAAATGTCTTGTTTTCTTGTGA